>CAJUYH010006891.1:0-18913 GCA_910591685.1 Galerucella tenella
ATAGTCTTATTATTAGACTGAGCAATCGGGAATCGCTACAGACTACAATCGAACCAATTTTAGAGTTAGTTTTAGACCAAAAACGCCTAGGCAACGCTACCAGCTACCATGTCAAAGTGACGCGTACTAATGACAATTCAGAAACTCTACTTGCTAGATAAATCTGTTTTCCTGGGTTTACGCTTCTGTTTATTCATTTTATCAGGTTTTCTAAAAAGTTACAACTACTTTTACAGGTTCTTTACAGTTGGCCAAACTTTCACGAGGCTTTGTTCACCTGTTTAATGTTGAAATGTCGTTGGGAATGTCAAGGTTCAGTTGCACCGGCTTCCTCTTTGTCTCCATGAGAAACTTTTGACTATTTCAAGTAATTGTACCTAATGACACTAATTGTTTTTCTAATGTTAACAGATAGGGGAGAAGTCAGTGAACCAAAATAAATTTGAAACGCTCAATGAACGACATAAATACCAATACGGGGTTTGTCAAAATAATTGTTGATGAGTTGATAGTTTCAGAGTCAATATTTTGAACAATATTGTGAAGGTATAAAAAGATAAGAAGAAAAAAGACATCAGTACCACAGTTCTTATAATTTTATCGCGTAAATATCTGGTTAGAACGTTCGAGAAGTTTTTCCTCCACCTAAGCGAGGTTGCCATGTCAAAATATGAATATTTTACACATTTTTATTACCTTTTTATAGTGATAAATATGATTTTAATTGATTTTTCGTATTGAATATGTACCGCAACTCTGTATACCACATACTATCTATCCGTTACAACGAAAATAAAGAATTGCTTACCCGAGATATGAATCTTATTGATAAATTTAATATATACAGCGGTAGGTGCCAACTAAAAACATTAACAGCGATATTATACAAATGCGTTTATAAAGGTCTCGATTTTAAAGTTACCTCTTTACTAAGCAGCAGATGGGTTATGCGTGGATAATAATAAATAAAAATAGAAAGATAGATAAATGGGCGCTTACTGACCTACCTCTGATGCAGGCACCCAATAATGCAATTGAACTCAGGTTTGTGTTTAATAAACCCTACAAAATACAAAAAGGCTCAGGATGTGGAGTTTACTCCAGAGCACTAAGCCTAAGGATTTAGTGGAGAATGGGAAACAATACCAGGTTGGTTCAAACAGAACTGGCTGGTATCTCAATTGCCACAAAAGAACTAACCAGAAAAGGAATTTCTGGTAAAAACATAACAATCTGCACTGATGTAAGACAAGCCCTATTAGCCTTGAACAGACAACGTGTTATATCGGGGCTAGTACTAAAGTGCCACCAGGATTTAGCTAACGCCTCAGCAGATAACAATACTATCCTGAGGAGGGTTAAAGGTCACGACAGGAGTAAAGGCAATCACATTGCCGTTTCTTTAGCCAGGGAAGCGGCTGGACTAAAAATTTTAGGACCCAGTGACACTTAAGGCCTGACGACTTCTACAATTGCGGAACTAGCCAAACGTTACACCCATGCTCAACCCCATTAAGGCACTGAGCTCTTGTGTAATCAGTTCCAAAATGGTGTGGGAATGCCTAGACAAACTCAATGAACTAGGCGAGAACATATAGTCACCTTACTGTGGATTCCAGGACACACTGGAATAGAAGGAAATGAAATAGCAGATGAACTAGCAAAGAGGGGGACTGAAATACCTTTCTGGGGGCCCGAACCCTTTTGTGGAATCAGCCCCAATGTAATATTGGAAGAAATAAGTAAAGCCGAGAAAAAGAGAAGATCTGACCATTGGAAAGATCTAGTAGGACTTATACAATCAAAGACTCTTCTGGGTGACTACAACCTGTTGAGATCAAAAGAATGCATAAGTCAAAGTAAAACTGCGCTAAGAGTTTTGACAGGGATCCTAACGGGACATTGTCGCCTGAATGGGCACCTGAAAAAGCTCAAAATAGTGGAGGATGAAGAATGCAGATTTTGTGGAATGGAAGAAGAAACCTCCATTCACATACTTTCCAACTGCACAGCACTCCAGAATCCTAGAGCACAGCACCTGGGAGATTACTGGATAGAAGAGGAACATTTGCCTAAGTTGAAGCCTGCAGACATCCTAAAATTCCTCCGGGAAATAGGACTAAAGGAACTACTAGTTTCTGAGACTCTCCTCAGAAACTGAGTAGAAGTAAGGGGGCACAATAGACCTTTTAGGTCTCAGTGAATGTCACCCCAAAAATCACACATACATACATACAACCCCTTAAGAGATGGGATGGAATCAAAGGATGCAGTCTTGTCAGGCATGTCTTATGCGTGTGTCCGGAGTTATCGTCAATAAGAGAGTGTGTGTTCGGTGAGTCTTGGCCTACACTTGCCGATATAAAGGAAATTTCTTCTAGTGACCTGTCCACCTTCCTGGGAAGGACAGGATGGACGATGACCTAGGAGGACAACTCCTCGGGAGGATGTACAATGGGTTACATGTGGCCTTAGTGCTGTGAGCGTACACTCACTCTCCCTACTCTACTGATACAGAACATATTCGGATTATTCTTTAAACAGTCAAGTTCGTATAAACTGTAAACTGTCATATACTGATTTTGACAGTGACAACTGTTCGCACATTTAAACAAAAAATCGTCAATAGTATACAGGCTGGACTGTCTTTGCTGACCATTTTTCGGTATGTCTTTATAAGCGCGACATAAATGCGCCGACTATACGAGTGAACCTTGCTATCATCGTTTATATGTACGCACGGAAAAAAATATTTGTTATATCAACTAAATTTATTTAGTCAGTTTTATTTGATTAACTCGATTAAATTTCATTCATATCAAATACTGAATGTATTCGTCCAAGGAAATATTAAAATTGCCGAAACGAAATGGAATTGTCGAACTAATCCTAGAAATTTCTTGAACCAAAAATGGACTTATCAAGTCAAGTATTTCCTAATTTACATCAAAGTATTATAATATTATCTCAAAAAAAGATTCATTCAAATCAAACAAATGAACACGCTTGATTCAAACATACACCAGTCAAATGAAATATATTTTTCCTACGATCACATAGGAAAGTGACATATATCGCACTGTCTAGTTCCATGGAAAGTGGCCTTTATTCATACGCGTACTGAAAAAAAACTTATCCGTACGTGTACAGATAAAAAAGCTGTCAAATTAAATGTTAAAATGCTAGTCTATTTACCCCGCAAATTTATGTATATGTCCAATATGTATTTCCTAAGTTGATTTGTTCATATAATATAATTTTTATGATTAGATTTACCTATATAATATCTAAATTTGAAGCGATCTATTTGAAAAGTGAAATTTTTTTCATTGTCTTGATTAAAAAAATTTTAGGACGCGGTCGGAGATCGAACCCGCGTACTCTTCGTCAGTCCGAGGTTGTACCAACAAATCCAAACCACCCGTTATAACAGTCGGTAAATGTAATCTTGAAAGATATTTATGATAAGTATGTATGAAGTAGGATGAACAATAATAATTTCAATTTCAATAATTATCCAACCAATTAATAATTGTAATAACCTACCTATAACTACTTGAATTTTTGTTACTAATAATAGGTACTTATTGTTAATTTTGAAATCAATTACCTATGTTGACTTTAATTGTAACATTTTGTGTATTAATATGTCACGTGTTGATTACACAATATTTGATGAAATTATCACGTGATCGTAGGAAAAATACTGTACATTACTCGTGTGAAAAATGTCACTTTCCGCACACGTTATGTAATATACTATTAACTTACTTTAAGCGAATAATATTATTAACTCAAATATAATATTTGGTTGACTCAAACAAGTGAATTCGCTCGGTTCAAAATAAATTTTTTAAATGAAACATTTTTCAACTCCTTTTAAGCGAATAATAATATCAATTCAACCTTAATATTTGCTTTTCAATCAAGCTTGTACACTATATTGTTTAAAACAAAAAATGAGTTGGTTTGGAACTTAAAATCACTGAAGTAACCAATTTCAACACTCAATTTGAACTATTCATTCTTGTTTGTTTCAATAGATGCAATAGTTCAATCGGAATAATTTCATATTTGTATTGACTGATTATCTGATTCATTCAAAATGTTCTTGCTTAGTAGATTGTCCTGTTTCTATCTATCACAACGTTTTCACTTCATTCTTCATTTTATATTGTTCTAAGATAGGAGTTAGATCGTTAGGTGAGTGATAACCTGTTGTCTGGAAATTGTTCTGGATTAGCGGGTTATTCAGGTAAATATAATTATGTATTCTATTTAAAAATATTATATTATCTCGTTTCTTCCGAAAAAATGTTCATTTTTGTTTTAAGATGATAGGTAGTTTGTCTTGTATCAGTTGTATCTTAAATCGCATATATCACATTCTAAACGAAACATGAATTTAAACTGAGATTAAACCCGGTTTTAAACAAGGTTTTAAACAGTAAGTACCTAATGTCTTTTTTACAAAGTTACGGTACTTTGCTATGATCCTACCTAACCTAACCTACCTAATTGGAAATGTAAGGTAATGTGTCATTACCTTCACTTTGAATTTGTTATATTCATCATCATTAACTTGCAAATTGTTAATTCTAAGCGTAATAATAGTGCTACCTAAATTCAGTGTTTGAGAAAGGGACATGTGATACATTCATTGGGGCTGCATTTCGTATATTTATAATGGAAAATTCAAGAATTTCCTTTATGCTTGTTTAGAACATTTATTAAACTCTATTTATTTTTATTATTACTTCTTTGTAGATCAACATATATTATGATTTGATTTTCCCTGATGCCCTTATAGTGAATTTGCAAGTGGATTGGTTCCAATTTATGGAAACGTTATTGCGGTTGAAAAGAAATGCAGTTAGTGGAAGTTTGATTTTATGTTTTAGAAAATTAATATTCTATTTTGTTATTGTTTTTTCTTTTTAAATAAAATGCTATAAAGTATATTTAATTTTTCTTTTTTATAGCACTCAGTATGTTAACTATATATGTCAACTTAATTTTTATATTAAAATTAGCAATCAGTTGTTCAAACTGATTGCATTTCAAGTTCAATCAACATATTATACTTTCCAACTAAAATATTTAATTTATCGGATAAATTCTCAAAATTAACGCAAGCAATTAATTTTCTTGATTTGCTCATGAATTTCGTTGATTTAGTAATTTTGTTATTCAATTTAACAACATAATTCTTCACCTGAATCCAAAATTTGTTTCGAACCAAGCAAAAAAAAATTGATATGATGATAACGTTTGTTCATTAGATAATTAATTATAATTTGTTCAACAAAAAAAATTGACTAAATCATTATTTTTCTCAATTGATTTGATCATTTTTCAGATTCAATTCAACAAAATATTCACTATGTTGAAGAAATAATTTTATAAAAATGATTTATGAAAATGGTCCAGTTGACTAAATATTTGGTTCAGTCAACAAACAGTTAGTTGCATCAATACTTTAACCTGCATTGAATCCAAGAAATTATTTTAATTACTCCAAAATAATATTTTGTCGTGCATATATGACACTTTAATTTAATTGATCCAAATAAATTTTACTTGATACAACGATTCTTTTTTTTCCGTGGCGGTGCCATTACGTCTCACTGTTCTTATTTAGACATTTTTTTTCGATTAAAATCCATTATATTTTTTTACTATAAAACCTTGAGATATAAACAGTTTCTTCTCTCCGGTAATTCTAGTGGTAAAAACATGCATATAAGATAATTATATAACAACTTCAATATTATTCATCAAGTATCAATTTTATACAAACATTCATTTATGAGATTATACAATATACAGGTTACCTAGGTATGCATGTATATAGAGTCGACCTTTTGTATTGAAAGTAAATTGATTATTCCTTTGAATAATAATGATAAACAATTTTCTTTGATTGATGGTCTAACTGTGATCAAATCTTTGAGGTTATTATGATACTTTTGTACATCTATACAACAAAGAATTAATGGAAATTAATACGGGACTATGATATTGTTATTATTTCAAAGAAATATGTTTCTAAATTCAAGCCAAAAAATTCAGATTGTCCATATAAAAGTATAATGGGTATTTCCTATAGTCAAAAGCGCTCTTATCGTGCGGGTTCAAAGATCACTAACCATATGTATCAAATCAGAAGACACAGAGGTTACCAAAATGTGAGATTACAAATATACCCGGAGAAAATAATGATGGTTGATGTTTCCTATGCACACTGGTTGAAGAATTTCCACTTTTTCATTCATTCTCGAAATAATCTATCATATTAAGTACCAGTTTTTTTTGCTTGAGGATGCAAAATACCGGAAAATTGCTTCTTATTATTCATATTGTCACTTTGAATCGTCAAAGTGACATAACTGACATTTAAATAAAAACTTCGCTGGTGAAAGACTTTTTAGAATCGCTGAAAACTAAATACATATCCCCGAGCATATCCCTTTGTCTCCCATCAAAATTGCATAAGTCTGTCTTATTCATCTTAAGGATTTTATTTGGAAGTTATGATTAAACGCAATAATAGAAAACAAAAACGGTGAGTATGTCTTTGTTGAATCATATGACCCGCATGATAAGACTGCATTTGACTATATCACATAATTTCCTCAGTACAGTAGTTATAAGGTTTGTTCCCGTAGCAAGTTCCTAACTGTTATGGACATATTGAGTCTGCGCAGTATCAAAAAAGCGTACCAGCGGAGCCTGAACTCTGATACTGCGCAGACTCAATATGTCCGTAACATGTCCATAACAGCTAGGAACTTGCTACGGGAACAAACCCATAGTTTGCTTTGACAGTTTCGCATTGGTTTTTAAGGTAATTAAAATTATTTAAATAATTTGCAAAATGTCTCATTAATTTTCAATAAACCGAATATGTATACATTATTGTTGTTAAGGCAGTAGCGAATTTATGTTTGAGGGTGCCATAGGCCTGATTAATTATTTAACAAAGAAATCCTACCCTCAAAATGATCCTACGTTTAGATAGTAAGGGCGCAATAAGATAATCTTAAAAATTTAGTTTCACAGTTTACGGTAAAATACCCAATCAAGTTTTAATTTTAGTCTTCTTAAAAATTTTGGTGCCCCTTAAAATTTTTCGACCTACGCCCGAGCCTTATGGAGCCTAAGCCTAAGTCCGCTACTGTGTTAAGGATTCTGTAGTTTATCGAGAACATATTTTTTATCTGATTTTAGTTAAAGCGGTATCTATTCTTGTGTATCTCCAAATTTTCTTAATGTAAATAAATTTGTTAATTTTGAAATGTTTTATTTTATTTTTTGCGCGATCGATCTTTTTTGTTTACTTACAGCATCGGTTGTCAGGATGGTAGGTTGTGTTTACTGGTTTCCAAGTCTAACACGTCGGTAAGTGATTCACTTACCGTTCAGACGTCGGTAAGTAAATTACTTACCGACGTCTTAGCCCTACATACATTTAAGTGTCCTAAATAATATATTTTTGCGCGATCGATCTTTTTTGTTTATTTACAGCACCGGTTGTCAGGTCGGTAGGTTGTGTTTACTGGTTTCTAAGTCTAACACGCCGGTAAGTGATGTACTTACCGTTCAGACGTCGGTAAGTAATTTACTTACCGACGTCTTAGCCCTACATACATTTAAGTGGTCCTAAATAATATTTTACTTCATTCATTACTCGAAAGAAACAAAAAAAAATAAGATCTATATTTTTTTAATGAACAGAAACAAACAGAATAATATAAAAAGTAATAAATAGCATGAAAACAATTTCACCAAAATGCAAATTATATTTTAAACTGATCGAGAAGTATAAATGTCACTTTTGACATTTAGTTCATTCCGAAGAAATTTAAATGATTTTATTCGAAGTTTATTTCAATACGAATGCGCAAAAAATGGTATAAGCATTTCGAACGTTAAGGATGATACCGGTCTCCATCAAAATTGGAGGCTTCGCTACGCTCAGCCTCCAAACATTGCTGACGACCGGTAAACAACCCTTACCGTTCTTGATACTTGATATACTATTAATTAATTAATTTATTAGTTTTTCATTCAATATTCCATACGACAACAACAAAAATATGTAAAAGAATGTACCGTTTCTCATAACTCACCCTGTATATATTTCACGCAGTTTTAATGGTCATGGGATACAGTTTACAGGGGCGTAGCTGCCGTTAAAAATCAATGATACAGGGTCCCCACGTGTAAACGCAAAAATTCGTAAAATGTTTTTCCACAAGTCGAACTCCAGATTCTGGAAAGTTTGGTGTACTTACGGTCTTAATTGTAGTTAAAGTTGAAAAAGTGACTGACAAATATAATGAAGTTGATCTTTATCAACAATTAATTGCTTTGAAAACGTGCTTGAGGTTTGAAACTCAAATAAAAAACTCACGGAATTAATGCTGATAAAATTAACTGTCTCGCATTTAGCTTTCCAGATGAGCAGAAAATTTAAATATTTTCGCAAGAAGCAGCTTTTTAAAATAAATATATATTCATTTTATTCCAAAAAAATATAATAGTAATATAATATAATAGTAATGTGAAGTAATATTATTACTTTTATGAAATCCCTCTTCCACAGTTGTCAAATAGAAGGCCTCCCCCCGACAAATTTTGATACAGAGCCTATTTATTATAAGATACGCCACTGTCAATTCAACAAATAATATACTCTGCTTTTTATCAAAATCTAAATTACCCTATAATAGTTCATGTTAGGTGACATCTTAAACTTCAAAATAATATTATTTAAATAACAAATAATGGAAAAAAATATTCTTTAAGCGAATTCTTACCTGATACAACTATCCATAAGAAAAATAATCCATTAAGAAAAAGTAAAAGTCACATATACAACTGGAATCACAAGAAAGTTCACAAAAATGTCAATTATTAAAATTTTCCTCAAAAACAAATATTTAACAACAGTTCGAGAAAGTCTTTTTATCACTCCGAAACCAAAAGAATCCAAAAGAAAAACATCCAAAATATCAAAAATCAGTTTTTGGAAAAAGTCGCGTAGGTATACCGCACCGCACAGCAGCGCGAGAGAAATTTAATTGTATAAAAATAAATTCGTCAGTGTATGTTCAACGGATAAAACACCTGTTGGTACTGAAGCGAGTGAGTCGCACGAGCACCTTCTGGTCAGGTGAATGGATTTTGTATACGGGGAGTTGTACCCGCTAGAACTAGGCGAGCGGAGAAATTATCCGGGAGGGCAATAGCTGCACTAAAGATCTTCATATTAAAAACAATACGTTAAAGATCAATACACTATCATAGTACGAGGATTGCCTTTCAAAACCTGTGCATGTCAAAAAATATCAAACAACAAAATAAACTGTCATGTTTGGTTAACTCAACGCCAAATCTGTAACGCTCTGTCCTAGGTGAATGCAGTGCGCACAGGGTTCACATAAGATGCAGTCAACGCGTTCAAAAACTCTATTTTGAATGTACCAACAAAAATAGGTTCCAAAAGAATACTTTGAAAACAAAAGCGTAGCCACGATACACTTACTCACGGTATGTTCTTGTGCATGTAGCCGATAGCGTGTGACGTCATGTGGGAATCTCAATCGGTGATGTACAATGCTAAATATATGGGAAATACTCTGTTTGTGTTTATTTTCATGCATATTTCCACTTTATGAATGATTATTTAAATGCGACATGGTTTTTCAGATATAATATGAAATATTACTTTATTATCAGTAACTTAGTTATCTTTTTTTGGTAAGTACAATGATGCTGGGAGTTAACAATGTACAAAACGTGTAGAAATATGTAGGTAATTTATATATTTTTTACATTTTAAAAAGATTTGAAACAGAAATATTTATGGGTGGGCAAAATTAGAACACACCATAATATTATGAATATTTTATATTTCATATTTCTACCATTATATTTTATTTATTGTTCAAGACTCCTTAACAAAGGTGTCACTGGGATACAAAACGAGCCAAAGGCGAGTTTCGTATAGTTAATGCGAGCGAATTAAAAACCATTAAATGAAACTTGCACACATCATTTTTTCTACGAAAAAGAAATTTGATTTGAAAAAAAAAATGCACAAACCGGGTCTCGAACCACCCTACGGGACCACATTAAACTAATATAAAACGTATATAGGTATGTTACTGTTATACAAAATTAGTAATAAATTATTGTAAACAAAAATAAATAAGTTTAAATATGTATTTACCGTGGTAATTAAGTATTTTTGGTCTGGTGCTCGACATTTTATTTTGGTCTTTTCTCGACATTCTACAGAAAATATTGGGTCTGCCTACTTGGTTATTTAAAAATCTAGATTTCTATTGGTCAATTTTTCAGTTTCATAATGAAAATCAGTGTTATAATGAGTATCATTATGAAACTGAAAATTGGTATTTAATTAACAACTTATAGTATAGGAGTAGAAAAAGTAATTTTAAATATTATTGTGGGCGATTCGTTATTCAATCTTTAGACAAAAAGTTCCTATAAACATGTCTGATGAGATACAGGGTGTTCAATGTCTTTATTATTTCAATAGAAGTAAGTAATTAATAACAGAGGTATAGCAAGTGAATATATGGCTAAAACAAAAAAGCAGGAGAAGGATTGGTTTGATAAAGAATGTAAAAGATAAATAGAAAATAAGAAGAAAGCAAGACTACAAATGTTGCAAAGAAATACGGATGAAAATAGAAGTGCTTGAGGTTTGAAACTCAGAAAAATAATTCAAATAAAAACTCACGGAATTAATGCTGATAAAATTAACTGTCTCGCATCTAGCCTTCCAGATGAGCAGAAAACTTAATATTTATTTTATTCCAAAAAAATATAATAGTAATATAATATAATAGTAATGTGAAGTAATTGGCATTTAATTAATAATTTATAGTATAAGAGTAGAAAAAGCTTATATTTAGAATCATTTTTGAAATTTGTTAATTTAGACACATTCTTGTCCAGTTTTTTCAGGCAGTTTTGAAAACTGATTTTCCTATCAATTTCCCTTAAACGTTACAAAACAAAAATAGCCTTATATTATAAAACAGTATTAAATAACACTAATAATAGTAAATTAGTGGGTAATAAAATTCCAAATAAACGAATCCACTCAAGTAAAATTGAAATTAAAGCTAACAACACCTTGTATTGCATGAAAACACAATGAATCGAAAGACTGTTGAGAAGTGGGTATAAATTTCTGGTTCCCGCGTGACGTAACTGCGCGGCTCGAACGCAATTTAGAGTAGAAATCAGCATACCGTGAGTAAGTGTATCGTGAGCGTAGCCAGGATTTATAACAGGGGGGGGCAAACCATGGTCCATGGTCGTCCAAAATGTAAGACTTTAGTATAAAAACAAAAGGCAAATGAAAACAAAACTTTGAGATTTCAATTATTTTTAAATTAAACTAATAACATTTTCCTTGCGATTGAACTAAATTTATCCAAAACTTTCTTCACTATACAGTCTTGATTTTCCTTCGAAAATTTCCGATGGGCACTCATTAAACACAACCCAGTGAATCTGTCATCACCCTTTGTACTCCTGAGCCAGGTTTTTACCCTTCGCGATCTTTCCACGGTAGCAGTAGTTTATGGGAAAGCACTTAATATTAGCAATGTGTGCCTTGTTGCAGGCAAAAATACATTAACTTCCTCCAAAAGTGCAGCCACTTCAATGTCTTTCAATTTGTCTCTTTTTGGAATTTTTAAAGTCATTTTGAGCATGCTTGAAGGATGAAGATAAGTTAAAGCAAAAGCAGGTATATTTTCGTTGGAGAATCTAACATCCAAAGACGAAGTTGAAGAATCAAGATAGGGCATGATTATTGACCGCTTCCAGTATTCAACTGCAGACTCAGGTGGTTGATTACTTCTATGTACTTGCTTTTGAGTGACTCATATGGTACTGACAACTCATCCCCTACTTTCTCTGCGATATCAAGTGATTTTTTAAATAAATAATAAGAAAAATTTTAAACATTTTGTCGATCTTATTTGATTACATCTAGAATATCGTCAATATGTTTCTCCACCATAACCAAATCCATACGCTTCCCTTGTTTACAACGTGTTCCAAAATTACAGAGTATCTTGCAATTATGTAATAAACTAAAGTTTTGCCGACCATCTGGTCTCACAGAGCCTTGAAAGATTTGGAACCGATTTCTTACGGGCTGGCGATTCACGAAAAAAGGTTATTGTGTCTTTAACCGTTGCAATTGTGTGTCGTATTTCTGGTAGCTTGCTACTATCATTGACCACAAGATTTAGTCTGTAGCTGGTGCAATAGAATTTTTTGTTCATCAACATATAAAAATTATTTAATTTATTTTTGCATCCAGGGGTGGCAGTTACCCCACTCTGCTCTTCGCTGGCTACGCCCATGTTTGAAAAACAATATTGTTTAAAAGTTATCTACTGTATTTTCAGCTCTATATGCTGAATATAAAAGACAAAACTCGTGGTCGAAGATACATTATTTGTTCTAGTGTCATAAATTTTCGTCGTTTGAAGTCAGAGAGTCACAAAATTATAATTATTAACATAGTTTATAGTATACAAGGTATCCAGATCTCCTGTCAAACGAAGCGCCTTTTGAAGATGGAGCTGTTGAGTCAATTTCTTAAGCATATCTCAGAACAGCCGCTACTTACAAACTTCAAACTTGGTACATTGTATAACCCTACTGTAACAAACCGCTTACTAAAAATCTAAGTTTTTATAACGATCACAAGCGTTCAACGTGGAAGAGCCCTTCGGTGCAATTGTCCATCTCAAAAACCTGGGCCCAACTTGGAAGCATAACATAGTACGACTACTGAATCAAGTCGAGTGGGTAGGTAGAATGTGTGAATATAATATTTTTCAACGTCTGAATTAAAATTAGATGATTAAAGGTATGATTCTCCACACCTTTACAATGTCTAGGAATGTTTATAAAGCAAATGTTAACGCTTTTTTCGAGACTGTTGTTAAAAGCGGCAAATGAAGCTATATTTCGGCTGATTTATTTGCCATAACAGACTGGTAACCGGATGCACAGTTGTCTAACTGAGCTTAACAGTTGACATATTAAAGTCATACTGCCTTTAACTGTCAGCTGATACCTAAAAGATCTATTGTGCCATACAGTTCGCACGGTGGAGGCTTCTTCTTGCATTCCACACATTCTTTCTTTTCCAATAGTATCAGCTTTTTGAAGTGCTCATTTAGGCGGTGGTGTCAAATCTATACAGACGCGCTTGTGCTTTCTTTTGATCTCACTTGGGTCGATCTTCTTCATTTTCCAATTTCACCTATTTCTTCCAATATTATATTGGAGCTGGTAACGTAAAATAATTCCGGTATTTAAAAGAGGGCTTCATCCCTTACTCTTTGCTAGTTCATCCGGTATTCCAATTTCTTCTATTCCAGTATATCCTTAGTGAGTTGACGATGCTGATCTTTCTTAGTTTATTGAGCTTTCCTAGACATTCCAACACCATTTTAGAGCATTATCGTAATGTCGGATAGTCAAGCAGCCATTAAAGCACTGAGCTCTTGTGTAATCAGTTCCAAAATGGTGTGGGAATGCCTAGGCAAACTCAATGAACTAGGCAAGAACTTTTGCGGAATCAGCCATAATGTAATATTGGAAGAAAAAGGTAAAGCCGAGAAAAAGAGAAGATCTGACCGTTGGAAAGATCTAGCAGGGCTTATACAATCAAAGACTTCTGGGTGACTACAACCTGTTGAGTTCAAATGAATGCATAAGTCAAAGTAAAGCTGCGCAAAGAGTTTTAAGAGGGATCCTAACGGGACATTGTCGCCTGAATGGACACCTGAAAAATCTCGAAATAGTGGAGGAAAAAGAATGCAGATTTTGTGGCATGGAAGAAGAAACCCCCATCCACATACTTTCCAGCTGCACAGCACTTCAGAATGCTAGTGCACAGCACCTGGGAGATTACTGGATAGAAGATGAACATTTACCTAAGTTGAAGCCTGCCGACATTCTAAAAATTCCTCCGGGAAATAGGACTTGATATTAAAATATTCCGTCTCCTATATTTCGAACTGAGAACACTTTTTTATGGCGTGAAAATCCATTATTTAGTTAAAATTCTATGCCTCCAATTCTGTCTTGGGATATTGAGGTCACGAATCCAGCATTTTCTCAGTCCAAATGAAGGTCATAGTTTTTGTTTTTCTATAGTTCAGCTACCTGTTTCTCAAAACAAACATTTTATTTCTGGAAGTTGCCTTGCTTCTTCCCGAAACAAATTATAATTTAAGCTGTGCGCCAATGAAACAAGTCATGATGATTGACGTGGAAAACCGCAGGTTTTTGCCTAACTAACCAATTAAATTTGGTAGTAAACTTAGCCAGTTCGCAGGGCTTTGTTACATTATTGATCTTAAGGAAAAAATTAATTTTAGCAAAACTAAAAAAAAGAAAAAGCAATTTTAGGGCGCCACTAATTTTCTTTCCTAAAAGAAAATTAGAAACAAAATATAATATATATAATATATAATAATATACAATATATATATAATATATAATATAATTTCTATAGTGAAATTACAATTAAAAGAGGGTTAGTAAACAATAAAAAAATACTAAAATTCACTAAAACTGTGAAGATGAAGTTGAACTTTAGCTATTGGAACTTGAAGGAATCTCTTGGGGAACATTTGTCATCCAAAGGACTGATGTACTCCTATGAACTGTTTTATTCCAAGGAACGGAACTAATGGTAGGTACTTCAGAGACTGTTGTAGTACAAGAGACTGTTGTTCTGCTTAGGACTATTGTAGTCCAGAGGACTGTTTGTCTCAGAAAATTTTATTTCAGGAAACTGTCTCGAGGGAACTTTATGTCTCCAAGAAACTTGTATCTCAGGAACTTCTAGGGACTATGTGTCTCCCAGGAACTTAAGCTAGATTCTTATAATATAACGGAATCTTTTGTTTTTAATCTGGTAAAAAAAAATTTATCAAAGGATTACTGCACAGTTGTTGAATTGTCGACAGACGATGAGAGAAGCCCTACCGGAACCTTCCTTTCTCTTATTTAAGGAGCCTTCAAAATTTCAAATTTGGCGGTAAAATACTTTAAGAATATTGATTTTTGGTCTATTAGTTTATTCCACCACGAATCACTAAAGTGAAATAATTTATTAATTATTCAAAAGCAATATTTTTAGGTAATGTTTAAAGACTATTTCACCAAAAGGCTGAACGCAAAGTTCACGTTTCATTCCCCCATGTTCCTTCTTCATTTGAACTTCAACTGCAGTGTCTATTTTTTGCTCAATTAACTTACATTTAACTTGCAAGGTTACTTAATATCAATGTCCCTCAATGTCTCAAGAAAAACATCTTTAAGACGTCTCATTTAGATATTAATAAGTTGAGACTAAGATAGGGTATAAAACGAACGTCTTCAAGACGTATTGTGCTATCTGGGTGGTTTCCTTACTTGAAAGATCTCCTTGACTATATTCTCTTCTGCTTTTTTCAGTCTCTTGTAGAGACTTGATTATTTTTTATTTTGAAAGTATGCCAAAAGTCCATTTTCCACGGTGCGAGTTGACGCTGCAACTTGGCCTTTTGTTTCGTTTGGGTGCATCGGTCGCGTGAATTAGAACCTGCTCTATTTTCAAACGAGAAGTCGCTTTGACTTGGTAACTTTTCTGGGGGATTTTGTCGCACCAACGCTAAATTTCTATTGGCTGCTCCGCTCTGACATTGCTGTCACTGTCAATCAAGTTGTCAACACGTTACGTTTCTCCTATGTCTGGATGAGTCGCAGCAACAAACTATCCATATGCTGATTGTACTTTTTCTCGCAGCGATTTGTCCCAGCAACAAGTCTCTGCGATTTGACGCAACGTGGAAAATGAACTTAAGGCTGACGAAAATAGTGTCGCGCATCAAATTCGCAATGATGTCACCAGTTTGATGGTTTGATCAAAATGACTGCTAATTTGACACGCGCTTAAACCACAAATACCTTTCGCAGGTTAGCTTCAAATTAGGAAAAGTTTTGATACTTCCACATCATCTTGATACATCATCAAAATACATCGATTTTTTTCTTATATTCCAATATTTGACATTATTCGTATATGTATATTTTGGTTTGACGCCTCTGATGGTAATCAAATAAGCAAAGTCAAAAATTAGTTTCGTTTGATCAAATACCAGGGGCTCTATTCTCGACCTCATGTGAAAAGATTCACATGTGAAATTATTCCACTACTTATTTTCACATGCTTGTTTGAAACGGTATTCTCGGTGATAGTGGAATGTATTTTCCAATGGATATGGTCTTGATACGTATGTCTAATGTTAAATAAATATTGACCAATCATGTTTTATCATTTTGGAGTTATTGTGTTGAGATCCCTGGGCTAAATTGACATCGACATCAATACTAAAGAATTATGGCGGATCAAGTTTTAGTTTCAAAAAATAGAAGGAAAACTGGACATGTCTCTGATACACAAAAAAACATGCTCATTACTTTTATTGAAAATTTTTTGTCAATTCCAAAAACCAATCAAATTTCTTCATTTTATATCATATGAACAGTCTCAGCCAATCATGTCAACATTACACTGAAAACAGACCATGGGCAATTTTCACACGTTGCCATGGATACATATTGATTTATTTCGATTTTGAAGTTTCGAATATTTAATATTTCGAAATGTCACGATTTGGTTGTAATACTGAAACAAAAAATTTTCTATCCGAATAACCCTCGGACATTGATAAATGCTCAAAAATTTTATGACAACTTTCTCAAGCTTGTTGCTTGTAGGCAACAGACCTCCGCCTACGGCGTCGGTCTGTTTCCAAGCAACAAGCTTTCGAAATCTGTCATAAGATTTTTTCGAACAATTATCAATGTCCTTGGGTTATTACTACTGAAAATGACCCACAATTGCGAACTGGGAAATTTACAAATAGTTTAGGTGGATTATTTTCCAACATCTCCACCTCTTCCAAAACTTCCAAATGATAAAGTAGAATAGCTTCCTCCATTAGAAGTTTTAAAACAAAACGAAACGCCAAAGATTGAAAAACACAAGATGTGCTACTGCTGAGAAAGTCACTTTGGTTTGGATCTTTGTATGAGTGTATGAATATTCTTTGGTTATGTTTATTGTGTGTAAAATAATAATGACATAATGACATAATTATATTCACATTGGCATTTACCATGTGAAAATATTTGTAGACTTTTTGTGTGAAAATATTCACGTGGTTCTGTGGAGAATACCGAATTTAATATTTCCATGTGAAAATTATTTTCACCCATGTGAATAAAAGTCGAGAATCGAGCCCCGTACTAACGTTCAAAAACAAAATAAAAATAATACAATTTTCGTTCTATTAATCTGATTACACCTTATAACTAAAATAATTATATATTATCATTGTGGAAGGTATAAGAAAAAAAAACGAAGAATAGCTGGTAGAAAGAGAAATTTATTGAAAACGGATGCTCTGATTCGTGCATTGTTATCATCATAGTTATAGCCAAAGTTTGTACGATATGAATTTAAGTTTGCAATTCTGTAGACTTTGGATTGGTCAGACTATGGTGGTTTTCCAAGTACGAAGCAAAATGACGTAGTGTGCTGATGTTTAATTGGAACATTTCTCATATCAGAAACGTTTTGATTTGAAACTACTAAAGACAATCATTCTATACATTTTGCGTCACAGAACGATAGAAAACTGAGTTAGTTTATGTTAAAACAACAATTTTACTTTCATCTGCGATATTTCTTCAAGAATGCTATCGTTCTACATACCTGATAATTTTTTCAATGCCGGTTTAATAACATTTTAAAGCCGATCAAATAATAAAGAATGACTCGCGAAGTGCAAATTATAAAATACAGCGTGCAAATGGAAATGAAAATACTAAGAAATACCGAAATATATGCCTTAGTGAACAGAATAAAAATTAAGATGTATAAAAACTACGGGCAGCGTGTAATTGCAGAAATATTAGAAACATTCGTTTGTGGATGTTGTTTATACGGGGACTGTACAAGAAGTGTTTGATAAAATAATGTATTAAGGAGTCTATTCTGTAAGTATGTACGATGTCGTTGATGAACGAATATCGTTTACGAACGATAAATGTTATTCTGTATCCAAAATGCCAACGAATCTCTTGTTAGAAATCGCCGTTCTTGAATGACAGCCAGAAACGTCACTTTGGGTATAAAAATGTGTCAATTTTTGTGATAAGATTAATTATTTCGGTGAAAATTATGGAAATTGTTGAAGAGGAAATTGATTCGTCTGCCGAATATTTGTTTTCTCTAAATAACATGTTATTTTCTATAACGCTTAAGTATATTTCGTATTGACTTCTAGTTGTTTTGTTTGATCGTTTCTTTTTTTTTCCATATTTTCAAATAAGAAATTCATAACCTCAGCTCATTGACATACAGGGTGGGGCACTATGAACGAACTATTCTCTGGCGTCTTAACGGCAAATATAATTAGAAAAAATAAGACGTAGAATTAAGTAGATTATTTAGGACTATAATTTAAAAATATTTTGGAATATACAGGGTGCTCCAAAAAAGCGTGCCGTATCAAAGTTAGGTTCCTTTAAATGGAACACCCTGTATTTTATCACATTTTTGAATTGTACTATTGAAAATAATGTGAGTTCATCAACATTTCCCTATACCTATCTAGTTCAGTTTCCAGGATAAATCGATTTAACATAATTTGTAGACCCTCCGAAAAAATACAATAGCTTCAAAATAAAAACGAATAACCACATTTGCTTCACACCATCTCACTAGAAGCTTCTAACATTCTGTTTCCAATATTTACTGGTATACTATCATATACAGGGTGTT
>CAJUYH010006892.1:0-18912 GCA_910591685.1 Galerucella tenella
GTTACGATCAGCTTTGTATGTACGTTTAAAAATAGTTTGACATTGAAGTCGGCGTATTTATTTTTAATTTTAACGGAACACTAATTGAGACATTTCGCTTTAATCGCACTTTGTGTTATTTACATAATTTTGTTAAGCACCGCGGTTCATTTACAAAAGTTAATATTGATTTTATTCTAAATAAGTGTCAATATTTATTATTTTTACGCATACCCATTTTATTGAAGATATACACCATTAACAAACATTATTGCCAACAAACCTTTTTGCACCTTGTTTCAGTCACAATAATTTATATATAACTAGGACGTAGACGTATAAAAATATAAACGATACAACAAAACGAAATATATTCAAAAGTACACTTTGGCAAGTACAGGAATGAATGTGAAATAGCCACGCTTGTCAATGATGATGGTAGTAGGGATTAGTACGGACCCTTAAGCAGGTATACTTGACTATTGTCAGTTCTATTGTATCTGTTTCTTTAATAGTATATTAAAGTATAAGTGGATATTAAGGTCTTTAAAACACGCGCGATTTTTCGAGTACGACGGCGAAGTCAGAGTGCTCGAAATAGAGTTATCCACGAATACTTTACGCTTTTTTTTATTGGTGCACTTTGAAATCATAAATACTGGTCTATAACTACTACAACAACAAGAAATGGAAATCATAGACGTAAATAAGAACTAAATGTCAATGATGTATACCTTGCGTTGTCATGGAAATGAGAAAAACAAACTAATTTGTATTTTGATGGAAGTTCAACCTTATTGAGTTCTGTGATTGTCAATAGCATTAATTTAATCTTTTTTCTCCTATTCTTTTGGGAATCAAACCAAAAGGAACTTACAGAAGATATTTGGCATTAATTTAAATACCATTTCCTGGGATTTGAAAAATCGAAATATTAATATTTCAAACAATACCAACGGCACTTTCCATTTTAATTAATAAATTTGACATTGTTAAATATTGTTCGAATAAAAGTTTTGACGCTACAAACTACTCTTGTCAGATCAATAATAAAAAATTATCATTTAGACATGATTTAGACCATAGATTTAGACTTCGTTTCTCGAGTTGTTAATGTTGCCTCGGTAACTTTAAAACACGTGCCTTTTTTAAAGTTCGATTTAAACACGCTGAGGCGTGCATTCTTATTTCGTATAGATTTGTATTGTTCTAACAGATATTACTAAACAGTAATAAATACTATTAATACCTTCATTTACGTCTCCTGAATAATTAAAGAATGTTTCTTAATATACAGGGTGTCCAGAAACTCTCATGCCAAACGGAAACTACAGGTGATTTTAAGTCAATTTAGCTCAAATTTCCTTAATCCGAAAATGCTTCCTAAGGGTGCTACAGGCCTTTAAATAAGACGTCCTCATATGAGTTTTCTTCAAATTATTCAAAAATGCCGTCACTTAAAATATTCAAACTTGGTATAATATTCAATACAAAGTTACAAACCACATAATTTTATGTAAGAAACACAGAAAGTTTTAGTTTATTTTCCTCGAAAACGGTTCATGATATCGATTCGAAAGAGGAGAACATTTTTTATGAAAATTATCTCTAATTTTCCAAATTCGGTGTCAGATACAAAAAAAACTTGGAAATAATTTTTTTTAAATAAAAATACCCTGCTGGTCCACCTGAATGACACGCTTGTCATGGATCTGAAAAAAAATTATTAACAGCGAACGACTGGTTTGTAACTGTTTATTAATTATACCAAGTTTGAATATTTTAAGTAACGGTATTTTTGAATAATTTGAAGAAAACTCACATAAAGACGTCTTCTTCAAGGGGCTGTAGCTCCCTTAGGAAGCATTTTCGGATTCAGGCAATTTGAGCTGAATCGACTTAAAATCACCTCTAGTAACTGTAGTTTCCGTTTGGCTCGAGAGTTTCTGGACACCCTGTATATTTCATTGTAGTGTACAGAATTAGGTACTTTAATTTTTTACCCTACTAATTCACCAAGCGCATATTACCCTCTTTGTCTACGAATAATCTCTCATTTTAATTTCGTGCCTCTCGTAAGTTTCATTCACTCCTGTATTTGCCTAACTGTACCGGGTGGTCCACTAAGCCGATCTCTCGGCTTCACCACCGGGTGGTGGCTATATATCAGGAACTATTTATGTTATAACTTCAGGAAAAAAAATTCCTCGGGAAAAGTGGATAAGAGAAATTGTTGGAAATTACTTTCAAGTTTCTAGGTTAACCGCTAGGGGGCGTAACCTGTAAAGAAAAATTTAAAAACCAGTTTTTTGTGAAATATGCCCAATTATACCCAGTGTTAAATAAGTAAACTGAAAAAAGGCCTAAATTTCTCACAAATTTGTTCAATTACTTTTTATTCTATTTTTCCAAATAAAGGGTGGGGGAAAGTGGGAAAGTGTTTGTGGATAAATACCGATAACTTTGGTTTGAATCAACCGATTTTAACGAAATTAGTGTCAATAGAAAGAGTGTAGATGAATTAATCACATCTACTATAAAACAATGAAATTTAGTTTTAATTGTCATAGGTAGAGGGTACTTTCGAATGAAAAAAAAATTTTTCCTTAAAAATGTGTGATGAAAACATCTAATTATTGTCAATTATTATGGAACTGGATCAAATTCTCAACAAAATGGCGCAAACCGCATGTTGATAGCTTTTGTCGAACTCGAGATATAAATAAAAACGCATAAACATACGTAGTATTGACACCCTTTATTATAACTTAAAATTAAATATGGGCAAGAAAGATCATACAGATATCTTGATGTCAAGTTGAATGTTAAAATTGTTTTTCATCGTTTTCCACACAAATATGTTATCTAGCAGTAATCTAGCACGCTTTGACATATCTGTTGCTTAAATTGCAGCTGTTGATATACTATTTATAGCGCTTCTAATGCGCTGTTGCATGTCGTCTCGCGTAGTGGGTGAGTTTGGTACGCTAAATCCTTCAATCTTCCCCACAGATAAAAGTCCAGACATATTAAGTCTGGAGATCTAGCTGGCCCTGAAAATATACTTACCCTTCCAATCCACCCATTTGGATAGCTTACATTCAAATAATCTCTAATTCTTCTGGAAAAGTGCGCAGGACACCCGTCATGCTGTAATATCATGTTTGTAAGGAAATATCTTTCAATAAAACAGACAACCAATTATCCAGAAAATCCAAATATGTATCGCATTTGAATTTCCAAGAAATATGAACCTGCGATCTTTCCGTCAACTACTTATACCACACCAAACATTAAGACTCCATCTACCTTGAAGCTGCACTTCCTCTACCCAGGTGCGGATTTTCTTCAGACCAATAATGCTTATTATGCAGATTAACACCACCCGCACTATTAAGCATAGCCTCGTCTGCACACAAAATTTTAGACATGATATGCGGTTGTTCTTCTAGCAGATTTAACAATTGCAGTAATCTGAGATTGAAGCAGCATTTAATTGGACATTAAGTCTTAATGATCGAAATTTATGTGATCTTCCTTTTACATATTTAATTTTATGTTATAATACAGAGTGAGTCAATACTATACTTACTTATGTTTATGCGTTTTTATTTATATCTTGACTTCTACAATAGCTATCAACATGCGGTTTGCGCCATTTTGTTGAGAATTTAATCCAGTTCCATTATAATTCACAATAATTAGGTGTTTTCATTAAACATTCTAGAAGAAAACAAATTTTAATTTTTTTCATTTGAAAGTACCCTCTACCTATGACAATTAAAACTAAATTCCTTTGTTTTATAGTAGATGTAATTAATTCATCTACACTCTTTCTATTGACACTAATTTCGTTAAAATCAGTTGATTCAAACTAAAGTTATTGGTACCTATTTATCCACAAACACTTTCCCACTTTCCCCCACCCTTTATTTGGAAAAATAGAATAAAAAGTACTTGAATAAATTTGTTCGATATTTAGGCCTTTTTTAGTTTACTTATTTAACACTGGGTAAAATTGGGCATATTTCACAAAAAACTGGTTTTTAAATTTTTCTTTACAGGTTACGCCCCCTAGCGGTTAACCTAGAAACTTGAAAGTAATTTCCAGCAATTTCTCTTGTCCACTTTTCCCAAGGAATTTTCTTCCTAAAGTTATAACATGAATAGTTTCTGATATATAGCCGAGAGATCGGCTTATTGGACCACCCGGTACATAATCCAATAATTTTTTAAATATTTATTTGTAATATTCATAATATAATTCGTGTTTAATTTGATCAGTTAGATTAAGTGCTTAAATTTTCTTTTATGTATATACTTTTTAACTTTCTTAATTGGTGTTGTAGGCGGACTTCTGTAATTTAATTATGTTGCTCTGTGAATAACTTATTCACTCCATTTGTTTTGCCAAATAGCTGTTGCTACAAATTATACAGAGAAGGCGTAATTTTATAAAAATATCGAGCAAATGAATTTACACAGTTGTACTCATTATCTAGCTTTCAGCTTTAATCTGACTCATATGAATAAATTATGACTTTCTATAAACACCTACAATATAAATATCACCATAACATCGGCCATATTACAAGGTCTTTGCGACCAAAATCCATAAAAATCGTTTCCGTACTTTAAACTCACTCTGTATGTTTTTAGCGCTCCGTACCCAGACGGTGAAAAACGAACCCTATTACTAAGACTTTGCTGTCTGTCACCAGGCTGTATCTCATGAACCGTTATAGTTAGACAATCACAATGTCATGGCACATAAGTTACACACATTACTCAGTGCTCTCAATGCAACAATAATTTCATTATGGTGGTTGTCGCTTTCATATACACAAATACTGTCAACAGTTTCCGTTAACTACAATCTGACTACGCTGCTCGAGCTCAAGCGTCCCGAATGTACCCTATAAAATATACAGATTGTCCAGAATCTCTTCCACCAAACGCAAACTATATAATTTAGATGTTATTTCCTTCATCCAAAAGTACCTCCTGAGGCAGACTTTTGAAGATGACGCTGTTGAAATCGTTTTTAAGCTTATCTAAGACAATATCCATAAACTTTGCGTTTGTTTAAAAATGCGAAATAAACAAATAAATTAACCCGTACGAAAAATGTTGTGGTACGCTCATTCTATAGAACTTTCATAAACAAATTAATCCCTTTTTAAAATTTTATCCTACGCGCAGGATGAGAGAAATTTGTCCTAATAAGTTAATCCTTTTCAATAATTTAATCGCACTTCCATGGTAAATGTAAATTTTCACACAAAAATGAACCCCTTTCCAAAAATTTGATCATACGCCTATAATGGTAGGAAATTTATTCAAATAAATTAACGCCCTTAAAAATTTACATCGTACGCCCATGGTAAATGGGAATTTTTAAAAATCAATGATTCCCTTACACAACTATTATCTGACGTCCATGGTAGATAGATACTATATAAGCTCCATCGTTAATTGTGTTGCAAAACTAAAAGTGTTGTGTGACAAAAAAGCGTAACGAATAGCCAAAAGTATTGTGTGTTGCATAAAACCATGACGATGGCAAAAAAATCATGATTTTTCTTCACCGCACGATAATTATTAGTTTCAAGTAATTTTAAGTCAGACCAATAATCGGATTAGTATTTAATGAAATTATAAAATTGGGGCAATATTTTCGCGGAAGGTTTCCACCCTCTTACTAAAACACGCATAGCACATGTATATATTATATAAAAAATAGCAGGTGATTTACACGGCAGTTCTATGGCTTTTGTAGAGGTCATTTTAGATTAGACAATTTCTTGTGAAATATTTAGTTCAAGTTTTGGAACAATTCAAATTGTTGAGTCTAAAATTAAAAATTGTCTAACCTGTCAAATTGTTAAAGAAAATAGATCAGGCTCTCAGTTTTCTTAATAATTTGATTTATTTTTGTGTTTCTGTTTCACGATGAAAATGTTCTTTGAAAATATCATTAATCTTGATAATTTGTGGTTATGTATTAAAGTGGTTGAAAAATATGTCTTGGAATAAACGAGAGGTTGAAATGTTGATTGGGGAAATATCAAAACATGCTTGTTTGTACAATGTAAAACACTCCTCCTCTGTTTTGAAGTTAATATTCGCTTAGTGACATGAGCAGCCGTGCAAATTAATAATAATAATACATTTATTGCTCCTCAAACATAGAGTTTACAGCAAAAGGGTTTGAGATTAACAAAAATTTCAATATTCTCCAAGTATAACAGAACAAAAAATAAAATAAAATTATTCATTCAAAATAAAAGAACGTAATTTTAAGATACAGATAGCGAAAATTCTATTCGAGCCATACGATTTACACAAGTATGACAAGGAAATAATGAGAAAAACTACTTAAAAGAGAGAGAAGAATCATTGTGCGCAGTCAGCTGCTGCCAAATGTATCTATTTGTAAAAGTTATTACCAATTTTTGTCGGCAACAATGTTAAATACCAATAATTGTTATATCGAAAGCAGTCTATAGATTTTATTTATTGCAGATTGTAATTTGTCCAGTTTTTTTCTTGAACTATATTAATGTATTCTTATTTGTGTTCATCCCACTTATTTTTCAAAAGTCTTTAATATTACCAATCTTGATTTTCTCCCTGCTTTCATATCAGATTGGTAGCTGGAGCGGAAGACACACCCAACGCTGACTTCGAATAATTATTCTTCTCTCTCTCTTTCAAGTAGTTTTTCTTAATTTTCTTTGTCGTACTTCTGTAAATCGTATGGGTCGAATAGACTTTTCGCGATTTATATATCCAGCAATTAATTATTAAATACCTATTTCAAATTTTCCGGTTCCATAACTAACGAAATTTTTCAAAAGGTTAAACTTATTTTATCATCAAATCAAATCACTGCGCAGAATCTTGAACTAAATATTGTTCAATAAATTGGAATAGCTTAAAACAGTTGGCCAATATTTCACACAAGAAATCTATTCCAAATGTTGTTCCAAAACTTGGACTAAATATTGCACCAAAAATTTTCTAATCTAAAATGACCTTAATATGAATCTTGAAGCTACTAACAAATATACAGTGTGGAAACCACTTATGGAATAAAATTCTTTATGTCATTATTTCGGAAAATTATAAAAAAATGCCGAGACACGTCAACTTTTGAATTGAGTTGTGCGTTATGTAAACATAAATGTAAATGTACAGGGTGATTCACGCAAGCATGCCATAGTCGGTGTTTTTTTTAATGAAACACCCTGTATATTTGCATATTTTAGAAATCCTCTTAATGAACCGATTCCAACCAACTAAATAATGTATGGTCAATTATGAATTATACAGGGTGAAATTTTTATTTTTACAGTTATTAAACACATACATAAAATATTTGATTTTAATACATTAAAATAAATGCTCAAAATGTTCTCCATCCAGTTGTTGGCAATAGCACAGTCTCCTATAGAACTCCTCCTTAACTTTGCTTGAAGTTTGAAGTGAAATATTCCGTATTTCTGTAGTTATCCTGTCTTTGAGGTCTACAATGCTAGTTGGTTGTGTTGCATATACTTTGTTCTTGAGATAACCCCACAGAAAAAAATCTAACGGCGTAAGGTCTGGCGATCTAGCTGGCCAATCCATTTATTGGGGAAGATTTCATCTAAATAAGTTCTTACCATTAAAGCATAATGGGGTGTTGCCCCGTCTTGCTGGAACCAAACATTTTCATTCGGTAAGCTAGGATCTATTGCGTTGGGATATAAGCCTGCACAAAAGTTAATTTGTAGGGATGAAGTTGTTCTTTATGAAGACATCTTAGAACAGTTGTATGACTAACATTATTTTCACGGGCAATTTGACGTGTACTTGAAGTTGGATTCTCTTCGACACTTAACAAAATATCCACTTTCACATCATCTTCAACGAAGTGTGGTTTTTTTCTTTTCAATGGTTTGATATGTCCAAGTTCTCTGAATTGTGCATGAATTTTAGACACAGTACTTTGTGAAATATTAGGCAATTCGGGATACCTGTGATTAAATAAGTTTGCCACTTCAACTTGACCTCTGCAGTTATCCCCGTACCCGATCATCATTAAAATCTCAATTCGGTGAGTCTCAGTTAAATATTTCATTGTTATGTCGACAAGGAAAGAGTGTTTGACAAAGATTTTACTTTTTCAGTATTAACTGTCAACACATCAAGAATTGACAGAATAGAAAACAATCCACATTATTTACCGATTTAAAACAATCCACATTATTTACCGATTTTGTCTAATTATTGGCGTTTTTAGGCAATTTTTAGGTATTTATGATAAAATTCATGGGCGTAGCAGGTTTTGTTTAATATACAAATACGTTTAATAATTAGTTAGTTTAGATTTTTGATAAATCCATATTTAGCTAATTTAAAAAAGTACCAATATTTCAAGTGTAATAAATTATTAATTTTAAAATTTCACTCTGTATAATTCATAATTGACCATACATTATTTAGTTTGTTGGAATCGGTTCATTAAGAGGATTTCTAAAATATGCAAATATACAGGGTGTTTCATTAAAAAAACAACACCGACTATGGCATACTTGCGTGAATCACCCTGTACATTTGAATTTATGTTTATATATAACGCACAACTCAATTCAAAAGTTGACGTGTCTCGGCATTTTTTATAATTTTCTAAAATAATGACATAAAGAATTTTATTCCATAAGTGGTTTCCACACTGTATAACAAGTATAGAGATAATATTTTATAGTTTCTAATAAATAGATATTTCATTTATATTTATGGAATTGTTAATGGCGGAAGGATAATATGCACTCGTCCAAAATTTATTAGGGTCATAGGTCTGCGTAATTATAATGCTTATTAATACAGAGTAGTCGTGGATTAAAGTACAGCATTAGAGATGAGTATTTAACTAAAAATTGAAGGATACCTTATGAAAAATATTATAAAAACTTACCATGACAAATATTAAAAATATCACAGTACATGTGATGAAAGAGAGAGATGGTTATGGTTATGTAAAGTAACAGATTGCTGCGATCTTTTGATAGCGGCAATTTTACTTTTTTCCACTAATTACTACCTATATATTCAAATGAAATCTTAAAGTCGACAAATGCGAATGATTGTTACTTTATGCCGTAGAGCAAATAGATATCTTTTTCCCTGGCTCATTCAATCAAATTTGGTGGGATTAACTAGCGAAAAAGATTCTTTCTTTTGCTTTAGAGCGGCATATTTGTCGACTTAACGACTTATTAGATTTGAATATAGTAATTAGTCATTTTAAGCGCAACTGTAGGAAAAATTATTTCAATAGGAACGTCGGAAACAACATCAAAACTCCAGCCAATTTGACCGGGACCGCTATTCCATAACCACCCTGTAGGTCTATTGATAGTTGTCAGTTGACGGAAGCAGTTATAGACTTATCAAACTAACAGTTCCTATAATACCCTTCTTGGTGTGTGTCATCGATTGTTAATGTCATTCTAACACATTACGTTGGAAGAAATGAAAAAAGGCATGTATGTGATTAATCCTAATCAAAATATCACAAAAATGAACCGTTTATGTAAGTTATTTCAAAAACAATTCAACGATATAATTTGACATTTGGCGATGAATCATCATTAAAAGTCGCTCGAAAATTTTGTAAATGCTCTCCAAAATCTTGTTCAATATAATCTATGGCGCGACTATAGGACGTTATTCGATCTGTTTGATAAAAAAAACTTATTTTTCTCATTTTCTGCTAAATTTCATTCCACAAAGGAAAATGTAATTGTACTCAGTATTATATCGTTTCGTATCACATTGTTTTATTGGTTTTTTTTGTAGCTTCATCTCCTTTTCAAGCTGGCGACTGGTCTGTTTGACAATACGATCACGAGATTGAATTGCGCGTTGAGCCTTTTAAAATGCGAAACTCATTTTTCCTACATTATTATACCTATCGTGTTTTAACGGTAATGCAGCTTTTCAAATAAAATTTTTATCGTTTTGGATCGGTTTTTATGAGCAGTTACTATTCACCTTTTTGTCATTTCCAGCGAAGCATTCATATATTTAATGGAGAAATCTTTCATTTCTTAACGAACGGTCATTCATCTATGAGTACGGTCTGTCGAGAATGTATAAAAATGAAGGATCACAGGAGATTTTATGGTTTATTCTGTCCAGATCGTTTCATGGCTCACAATCGCTTGAAATTTATAAATATATTTTCGGTTCGCTACCGTTCAGTTAAAAAAATTACTAAAGACTGATAAAAAGTTGGGAGTACACCTTACTCCTTTAGACTTGATGAGACAAGAAAGGAAAATCAAGGTTACATTAATAAATGTAGGTATGGTTATACACAGCTTTTTTTCTATTCATTCCCGTAAATTGTGAGGTTTGTTGTGGATCTTTTAAAAAATTTGAACATATTTATAACAATTAAGCAAAAATGAACACTTGAAAAACGTACTTTTTCCTTTTTTCTTGTATTTTCGAGCATGTTTTTCTATTGTGACTACTATTTTTTTATTCCAATTGAAAGTAAATGTAAAAACGAAAAAAATGAGCACCCGAAAAAACATGATAACTCGAAAGATTGTCAATATTTTTTTCCATAGTTGGTGACTATAAAAGCTACTAGAGTAGGATCCCAGGGTAGCTATTCTTGGAAATCATGCGATCCGGTGCCTCTCTCGTACGATGGGATCTATCCCGGGCGATTTATCGACTCCCACGATCAAAATCGACTGATTCTTGGACTTACATGTGAACGTTCAAAATTATTACGTTGTTGCCAGCATTATTTAATACAAAAGATCTACTTTTTAGTTATTTATAGCCTCTTTTTTGTACGGTTGTCATAATCTTCTGCCACTTAATACTTTTTATATTTGTTATGTTTTATTACCAATAATGAAAAGGAAGTATTAAATTAGTATTAAAATTGAATAAAAATGAGTCAGTCGCGTTTCACTTCTTACAAAAGAAGTGCCCCAAAAACGGTATGCTTCCAAGCGATGGTCATATAAAAACCTGGAGCCCCTATCTTCGTCAATTCGTAATTCCTCCTCTGCCTGCCTAAATTCTCCATCATCACGTGCCAAAAATAATAGTTCTCCATGTCCATAATAAAACACCGATTAAAAACACTGAAAATCAATAAAACCACCAAAACTCACGACAAAGTATTTTTTTTCAACTCTGCACATGAATTTAAGATTCAAAGAAACACAGAACTGACAGAATAATCACGGAATGCTTGGAGAAGTGGTAATTATATACTTATTTCTCTATGACAGAATGTAAACAAATTTCCATTAAAAAACCTCTTTTCTAGGCAAGCGCCCATTTCAATCGACTCTGCTCCTCTATTTCGGACCTTGCGATCCAGAGCGTATGATTTTTATGAGATCAATAATATCGGACCACGGGCCAAGAATATAACGACGATCACCTCATGTGATCATTCGCCATAAATCTATGCCGCTCATTGTTCAGGAATAAACGTCCAGAGCAATAAGACATAACTTATTTTCAAAGAAATGACATGTTAGGCTCTCAGTAGCATCTCGTGTGCTTTGAATACCTGTGTGTTTGTGGACTTAGCCTAAGGGCACCTGGGCAGGTATCAGGTGAGAAAGGTAACTAATCATAAGAGTTACAAAATTTTGGATAAATTCGTTAGAATCTCAGTCAGACATAGATTTGGATTTATAGGTTGATAGAAATAATTAACAGAGTGGCCCAAATTGGATGGTTTTCAAGACTAGTTCAAAAATTATATGAGGTATAAGAATATTTAATTTACCTAAGGTGTTTGAGAAGTAGAACTTTCCGCATGAGCACTTTGTTAACAGCACGAAGGGAGTGATGCATTGGTGTGAATGACACTTTTCACATCTTTAAAAAATTAAATCTATGAAAATGATTTAGAGTGATAGCAGTAATAGTTAAGCTAATAATAGACTTCATAAATAAAAAAAAAGCGGAGCAAGCAATTTTTAGTTTGCTTCCTAAAAAAAGTCGAGATAGTTGTGAAAGAATTCATCAACATCTTTGGTGTACGGTTTAAGAAGTCTAGAATTTTGATGAAAATGTTTTGCTATCGTTTCTTTGCCATCAAGTAAAAGCCATTTGTGGAGCTTTTTTTCGATGCTTAAGTTATGTTTGTTAACATATAAAAATAATATATGGACATATCCACATATTATGTCAATTTAATTGCTTATTTGAAAAGTGCCACCAAATAAATCAACCGTTTCGGATGATGAGCAAATATGTATTTATTTTAATCGAAATTTCAATGCGAATGGCTGGCTTCTTTGTAGGTATATAAATGACATAACCCTGTTAATGCTCTACCACTTTGACAAAACTTTGCGTGTAATAGCGTATTCGACTATCTTACGCTAGCCCGGTGCAAACTCGAAACTTTAAAATGCAAGTGCGGTTACAAAAAGAACTGGTGCCGTGTTTGTTCAGTCATGAACGAAGAAAATGCGAAATAAGAATAATGCGAAATAGCATGGAGCCCGCTCTCCGTTTTTTGTTCGGATTGTACAATGTGCTTGACGTTTCACGTTTGGCTGGGTACGTTATTAATCATTGAAAATAATAGGTTATGTTTAGGTGAACTGCTAAAAATTCCAGTTCCAAAAAGTTTCTCCGAGCGGTGACAATAGACCGAACAAGAATAATTGCTCTACACTCGTGCCATGCACATAGCCGATCACGCGGATTTCCATCCGAACATGGAAATCTGCACTTTAAAAAGTCAAGCTGGGTGCGCACCAGTGAACATAGTAGAATATGCTATAACATAACCTATGTTTGACACTTTTTTTGCCACTGTTCGAAGCAAATTGTTGAAATAGTTATTTACATTACGAGCTCCGAAAGCTTACTTTTAGGTGCGAGGTGTATTTAAAAATTCGAGGCGAAGCAAAGCGTAGCCGAGGCTATTTGAACACCTCCGAGCAACTTGAATGGCTTTTGCAGCGTGTAATGTATTAAGCTTTTCATTCTTCCCCCGATTTTATTATTAAAACACACAGTTTAAAGATGTAAAAAAATCTCTGTAGACTGCAATAAAATGGGTAGAAGGCGTGGGTTACCGTTACTTTGGTAACACCCGTGTCAACAAAAACTAATATTTTGACAGTTGTCAAATGATAATTATTCTTTCATAAAGTTTAAAATTTGGCTAGAATCTTGTTAAAAATGAATTCCATTGAACACAGAAAGAAAAGGTAGCCACTATACAATTAAAAAATGGATTGAATCAATCATTCTGATCCATAAAACTCAGCCGTTACGCAATGTGATTAAGACAATCACTTGCATGTAATTGACCAATCACCAAGTATGAATACAATCACACAAGTTATTGATTTGTTGTATGTATGAAGATCAATATTGATGTCCATAGATCAGTGAACAATCATTGTAGACATCAATCCAATCGTTATGTTCATTAACTTGAAGAACAAACTTGATCCCCTCTGTCCAGTAAATAATCATCATCAACATTAATCCAATCATTTTGTTCACTAACTTCAAGAACAAAACTGATCTCCTCTGTCCAGTAAATAATCGTCATCAACATTAATCCAATCATATTGTTTATTAATTTGGAGAGCAAAATTGATCACCACTAGAAATTAACCTAATCGTTATTGTAATTGATTTAAGCGTTATATATTTTGTACTGATTGAGATAAACAATAAGTTCGAAACGTCTACATATCATTAGTGGCTGCCTATCTTTTTTAGAGATGAGTGCTCGGCCTGCAATAATTTCAATAATAATAATGTGTGCATGATTGAACCAGTAGCTTATTAAATTAATCAAATTCATTATCTGCTGACATTATACATCAAAATCATCAATTCAATCCATATTTTCTATTAAAGGGCGGTTGTACTGTAGAACCTATAAATTGTGGCTTATGCAAGACTTACCTTGTTCCCAAAATTAGCTGTTTGAATCATGACTTCATTCATTAATGAAGACCTTAAACTTTTTGAAGATGAAAAACTCGCGCTAACCCTACTACGGCTTAATAAAGATTCAGAATTGATATAGTTAAAAAACTATTAATATATGCGCATACAGTAGGTACCTACTTTTAAAAGTCGTATCACTTATGATGTCGTTTGTAAATATATTTTTTCTGCTCTTACTGTGTGAAATCCCTTGAAAATGATACAATGTACATCGAAATCACAGGCTACAAAATTTATACTACCAAGAGTATTACTACAGTGAAATTATCAAGAGTCTATAGAGAGTCATTAGATAGTATAGAGAGTATATTCACTTTTGCGCATGATCGGTCATTCCTGAATTTAAAAAAGTGTATTTCAAAAATATGTCCATTCCATTCCCATTTTATTGATAGGTACCATATAACCATGTAGGCTCCACAACAAGGCGGCATCACACCCATCTAAAATAATAGATTTTCCTTTGTAAACTATACGTTCCAGGTTATGAGTCAAACTATACATTCTTACTCTCATTATCAGTTTCAGTCGTCAATCTATCCCAACATTGTTCTGATGTTTTTATCTTTGACGTGCTGTTCATCACTAAGAAAGGATACTATTGCAGGAAATTCAGATCTCCAATCTACAAGGAAGTGTACCTTTGTTTTGAATGATGCTCCACATAATTTTTAGATCACTCACCTACCACTTACACTACGAGCACAGTAAAAAATTGAATGCAAAATCAAAAATCCAAATTGTCACCACACTCGAAAACAAATCGGAGTCTCAGTTCAGTTGCAATTAGTGTCTTGCTATTGCAACAAGTATCTACGGTGGGTTTTACAGAAACAAGTCAATAATTCTTAGTAATTATCGTGATTATTTAAAGTATTGAAATGATCAAAACAGTAGCATTAATTCAATCAAAAACGTGCTTGGTTTATTTACTTTGGAAATGGATTTGAGTTCAACCGTTTTATTTAATCACTTATACATCAACTTAATGCTTCGCTGTGATCAAGTTGTTCTTTAGAGGTTAATTAACACATACATTATTACAATCATTGAAATCCTTATACATTCATCATAAAAACATTATATTGATTTCCGTAAACATCAATAACTATGCGCTAATGTGATTAATACAATCACCTTATTAATAATAACGATGCTAGCAAAATAATTAAATACACATAGATTCAAAAGTTTTGCATCACCCTAAATCTCCGAGAAAAAAAATGTGTTCATTATAAATATGGATCAGAGATTAATGAAATAATTAGTTTCAATGAAAAAAACGTGTATATTTGTCAAAAAATTTTATTATCCAGTAATAAATTTGCTTTAAACATAAGAAGTATTCTTAGAAATTGAATAAATTGAATACAAATTAATTCTTTTTTAAGAAAAGGTTAAGTGAGAACCTGCATGAGAACTTTGAATAAAGAGTATTTCCACCTCTAGAATTTATGCAGGCTTGAAGTCGCCTGCCCATGCTGTTTACCAAATTATTGATATTCTGTTGAGGAATATTTCGCCATTCTTTTTGGGCCGCATGAACAAGCTCTTGTACACTCCTGGGTGGATTTCTGCGTGATGCCACTGCCCTGGCAAGCATGTCCCAAGCATGTTCTATGGGATTCATGTCAGGGCCCGCTTCCAGGTTTATTACGAAGAGAATTGGTCTGGAGATACCGGTTCCATACACGAGACACATCACTTTGCCAAACGCCAACTCTTATTGCCTCGAACCTTTGAGAATGACCTTCAACTAAAGCCACTATTCTTGCACGGTCAATCTCACTTGACGATTCATGTTTGCACTTAAAATCGTAAAAATCAAATGCCTTGAATGTTAAAATGATCGCACTAAAAATGTTATCTTACAAAAAAAACTGTAAACATCTGTATATTGCAAAAAAAAAATGGTACATATTGAAATGGTAAACATTGATAAACAAGCCAACAAAAAATTGTTAGCGCAAAAAAATTCCTTCGCATCCGAAGAAGGTGATGCAAAACTTTTGAATCTATGTGTAGTGCTTAGTTTGATCAAATAGATCATATTTGCGATTAAAATCGATCTATTCCGGTCAACACAAGCTGGTGATTCATTTAAGGTTCGATATCTCTTTCTGCGAAGAAGCAGCAATTATTGCGTGCAGAAGTTTGTTACCGGAAAAATCTAAAGTCCGTTACAAAATTTTACATTTAATTTCCAATCTAAATAAATATTTGACAAGTAATTTGACATTTTATGTGTTCGTTGTCCAGGACACAGTTTTTGACAAGTAAGTTTTTCATGCTTAGCTGCCGATAACCTAGCATGTTTTACTTTCGCTTTCGCTTGCCTATTTAAAATAAAAAAAACATACTTTTCGTGCAACCGGACGCAAAACAAGCATTTTGCAGCCGCAACAGAGGCCGCAAAATGATATTTTGCGGCCGTTACCCAGAGAATGATATTTTGCGGCCGTTACCCAGAGTGACAGCCGACAAAAATTTTTACGGCCGTTCCCATAGTGACTGCCGGCAAACTGAACGCCACTACAGCATTTGACATTTCTGAAATATGACAATAACAATGTATTTCGAACCAAAAACTAACTGTGTTTTCTAAAGAGACATAATGTTTATTGAAATTATGTAATTTTCACGGTTGCACGAAAAATATTGTGTATATAATGGCCTCGAAATGTTTTCGCGACCTCGAGATTATCTTGCCTCGGCCGGAGCGGCCTCGGCGATAATCTCTCTCTCGGAACGCGAAAAAGCATTTTGCGGCCTTAGTATACAAACAACGAACATTAACATAGACAAGAAGGGTCACTCTCCGTCGGAACTTTCATGTCCAGCTTACAGAAGCGCGCCGACGATTTCGACAAATTCCTCTAGCCGCACACGTGTTCGTGGTTATACGAGGTTCATGCAAACCGCTAGAGATTAAAACGAATAAACGTTCACTTACCAGGGTGATTTAAAAACATATAGCAATAATTGTTATTTTAACTTATTCCGCTTAGTGGGAATTAAAATAAAAAAGGGAATATCGTCAGGATATTTAATTGGTGAATCTAAACATAATTATAAAAAGAACTGGTACCTAGCAAAAATGAAGGGAAAAATGAAAGTTACATCAAAAAGTAATAATGTAGTAAGCTACAGATGGGACTAGTAGGTATAAAAATTAACAATAAAATGTTTGCAAATGCCAACTTAAATAGGTATTCTAATTTAAAATGTATACAGGTTGTTTCAAATCCGAGGCCATCAAAGAGTACCAACTTACCTAACAGTAAAATACGGGTACTGGGAAAAATAATTATCGCGATTCGAAAATTGTGAAGATTGATACACGAACCATTAAAAACCAAAGGCGTTTAACCAAATGAATTAAAATCTATAAATTTTGAAAGTCTTTCATACTGAGTAGCCCGTTAACAACTCAATTAAAAAAAATGTATTTAAGTAAATGTGAAATAAAATATACCTGTAGGTTATCAAAGATGTTTTAAGATATTCAATTTTATGTTAGGTTTCATCGATTGTTTCGAAGAATATCTATTTTTTATATCCCGGTTCGCAAATTTAATTGTAAAATAAATCCGCAGCCTAATATATAGTTTAAAAAATATTTATGAGGAAACTCTTCACAAGGATGTGTAAATAGTAAATTTTCATATAATTTTCTAAGGGTCGCTCCAACGTTCTCGTGACAACTAATTTTATTAAAATTTTCAACAAATATTATATCTAGTTGTTTAACATATTCTACAATATTACTAGGAGGTACATTCAGACCTCCATAGTTCTTAGAAGTTGAATATGCTTTATGCTCTAAAAATACAGCCGCTTCTTTTGGTAATGTCTTTTCATCATTATACTTTGTGCAAGCACTACAAGAGTGTTGCAACAAACATTTCCTTAATAGATAGCCAGAAATGTATACTAGAGCATTGCCATCCGTATACTTGAAAGATTTCTATAGTCGCATGTGAAAACTTTTAAAGAGCTATTATTTGCCAATATAGGTACATCAATATTTTTATATTCCTCTAGCATATCAGGAGTTACATTGAGCAAAGTATTAATATCATTAATACAATTGGCACCTTCAACCTCATTAAAATATTTTAGAGAAAATAATTTCTTGAATGCCCTACAAAATTGAATTGGGGTTGGATTTCTCGAGTTTCCGCAACAATTTCTTACCAGACCAAAAAAATTTTCAATGCAATCCTGATTAAGGTTTCTTGTTAAAAGAAACACTAAGTGCGCAAATGTTTATTTTATTTTTAAAGGAAAATTCGCTCACTCAAAAGGACAACTGGTATATTTCTTTACATATCCCTACGACGGACAACCTGTTTATGCATATCGCACGTAGGAGACTTACCGTGCTCTTTATACGGTAGCATCCGATATTCGAGCAAGATAGGCATAACGAGGGGAGGAGCTTAGAGTGATCCTTCTTGTCTATGTTAATGTTCGTTGATAGTGGGCAGTGGCTAAGCAATTAGAAAATGACAGTGCGGTAATATTCTTACCGCACGTGCGGTAATGCTACAATAGTAGTTTAACTAACTAGTGCGAAAAGTGATACTTTCCGCACGCTATTGCAGATGGCCGAACGACGCTTTAGCGAGTTCGGCCAGCAATCGCTTGCGGAAGTCACTTTACGCACGTGTTAGGTACACTATTTTTTCTACTAACATGCGGAAAAAACCCAAAAGTCAACATAAAGAAACTTTTCCTATAAAATACATATTAACAAATTAATTATTATTATTTGACATTCATTTGATGAGACTCATACCAGGGCCATTAAAAAATGATTGAAAAATAAGTTTTTCTTTTATTGAAAATTATAGCAGAATTTATTAATTTTTCAGTCATTTCTACAATCATACAAATATATATTTTAAATATTCAAAT
>CAJUYH010006893.1:0-18908 GCA_910591685.1 Galerucella tenella
GAGGGGAGGAGGGGACTTTTGAATAGCACTGTATAATTCGATCGTTATTATTCGACGTCAATTCTAGGATTTTCTATAATCTCACCGAACAACTATTTCCCATTACCTGTTTGGTTGATACTCAAAATGTATTATCGTTAATCGACTCCAATTATATAGAGCCAATATTTGAGCTGCCATGTTTTTAATCAAAATCGCACCGTGATCATTGTTTCAATGCTTATTGTCTATAAACAAAGCGGAATAGCTTACAGGATGATCAATATACCAAATTTTCTGTCGTTAGAAAAACTTAATCCGGTGGTAAGTCGTACGGTTTAATAACCAGACAATGTGGAAGACTTTTTCTAACTCTTCAAAAATAATACCAGCTCGTAGACTTTATTTATGTAGAAGTGTCTATACAATAAAGTTTATAAATAAACATGTATAAATTATATGTTGAAATTGTTAAGAAGTGAAATTCAATTATACGGTCTGGTGGAAGAAACTTAATAATTCATGCCTTGTCCCGAGCATTGACTGTAAGTGAGGGTATTTAATGCTAAGCAACTTCTCTCAAATCGCACCCTTAAAACAAACCGGAATGTGTTTTATTTCACTTTGCGACACTAATGGCCTATTTCAAATGTTTTCAATGCTTAACGGTTTTAGAGCAACTTCTTTTTAAGTTTAGTTTAGGAAACTAAAAACATTATTTTTTATTAGAAGGAAAGAAAGTTTATTGTACAAATGTACAATATTATGCTAGTTTCTTGTATGCTAGTTTCTGTATGCCACCGATTGTTAATGTTCTAATCCATTAATCATTGAAAAAAAACACCTCCTCACTTCCAAGAAATCAGACAACCTGGGACATGCCACAAGACGGTATGATGGAAAAGTTTAACTTTTCAAAGAAATTCGTTACGGAATTAAGCAATAAGAAGCAATGGGATCCAAATACCATTACCAGACTTGGAAAGAATGCCATTCAATGGTACACAGACGGCTCAAAAGCAATAGAAGGTTCGGGCCAGGAACCAAACACTCTGAAAGCTTGGGAAAACCCCAAGTATCTTTCAAGAGGAAATACACGCCAAAAGAAAGTGCGCCCAGTTCAATATTGATAGAGGATACAGAAGACAAAGGATTATCATAATGTCGGATAGTCAAGCAGCCATTAAGGCACTGAGCTCTTGTGTAATCAGTTCCAAAATGGTGTGGGAATGCCTAGACAAACTCAATGAACTAGGCGAGAACAACATAGTCACCTTACTATGTATTCCAGGACACATTGGAATAGAAGGAAATGAAATAGCAGATGAACTAGCAAAGAGGGGGACTGAAATACCTTTCTGGGGGCCCGAACCCTTTTGCGGAATCAGCCCCAATGTAATATTGGAAGAAATAAGTAAAGCCGAGAAAAAGAGAAGATCTGACCATTGGAAAGATCTAGTAGTGCTTATACAATCAAAGACTCTTCTGGGTGACTACAACCTGTTGAGATCAAAAGAATGCATAAGTCAAAGTAAAACTGCGCTAAGAGTTTTAACAGGGGTCCTAACGGGACATTGTCGCCTGAATGGGCACCTGAAAAAGCTCAAAATAGTGGAGGAAGAAGAATGCAGATTTTGTGGAATGGAAGAAGAAACCTCCATCCACATACTTTCCAACTGCACAGCACTTCAGAATCCTAGAGCACAGCACCTGGGAGATTACTGGATAGAAGAGGAACATTTACCTAAGTTGAAGCCTGCAGACATCCTAAAATTCCTCCGGGAAATAGGACTAAAGGAACTACTAGTTTCTGAGACTCTCCTCAGAAACTGAGTAGAAGCAAGGGGGACCAATAGATCTTTTAGGTCTCAGTGAATGTCACCCCAAAAATCACACATACATACATATGTTAATAGCAAACACAACATGTTCAGACAAGTCAAAACATTAAAGGTCGTCAACCTCATAAAACAAAGTGCCTATTCTCCAAAACAGATCCCTGTGGAACTCCTCCTTTACAAAATAGACTTATTTTGTGAAAAATTGAGCAAGATGTATGCATATATCTTGAAAACTATTTTTTGGTTTGTATAAAATAAAATATTTCACCATTTTCCTTTTAATTTTTTTACAGAAATTACGTTCTCTAAACGCCCTGAAACATTATTTTCTATTTCATCGATTTTATATATTTTATCTTCTCCTCCTACCAAGTAAATAACAATCCTTTCAGTTAGTCTGTAGTTGTTTGTGGTAAAATAAATTGTTGATTTTACCACACCTATAAAAATAAAGTTTTTAAAAATATTCCCCATTCTATCTTGAGCACCGAAGCTGCAAAAGTTGCAACTTGCAGTTCAGGACTCTCGTTTATCGCCATTTAAATCTAATTTATTATTATTGTGCAATTTTACAGCACTAGGCTTTCGTAAAATAATCCTCGGTACTATCCAGATGGATAATATGAATCCAATTTTTGAATTCAAATGAATAAAAAAACTCATAATCCTAATTGCGAGATGTTTCCTTTAATGGCAAACTTGCTGGAAACGTGTTTTCTGCGATCGAATAAAAAAGCGCAAATGAATAAAATCAATTCTGTCTCGAGAGTGGAGAAATAGAGGTATTATCCTTTACGAGATAATACCAATACGATTGTTGATTGGGAATATCAACGATAGAGCATTTGAAGAAAAAGGGGAATACGTTTAAATTGCAAATAAATAGAACATTTTACAATTAGAATTTTTATTAATACATTCAAGTGATTTACTACAAAGAAAATGAATTTTCTTCAATATACAGTGTGCTCGAATATCTATTACTTTTATCCTAGTTAAGCAGTTCAATTTGACGTCAATGGGCTCGTTTACTAAAATGTTTAATTCATTTTTAACTGTCGTAAAACAAAGTACTAAGGATAAAAATATGATTCTGAAAATTTCATGTCAATCGAATATGTTCTCCTAATACAACCAATTAAACAAGCATACGGTAGCCGGGCGAAGACTATGACTGTGACGTTACCGCATATGAAAGTTAATGTGCACAAACATTACGCTTCTGACTGTAACGTGCCTCGCGTAGAATTTATTTATTTTGAATTACCAATTGAAATGCCAATGTTAGATGGGAAACAGTCTATTGGATTATCAGTAAAGATGGTATTAAGTGAAGGACAGACAACTGGCAGCATTTTTTAACAAAAGAGTAAATATTTTTAGAGGCTCGGAGAATGCTATTTTTGTAAATTTTAATTTCGTTCCAATAAAAATCCGAACACCTCGTATAAATTAAGAGTATAAATCATAATCCCCAAGTAGATAACTCAATAACGCACAAAAATTAAATTACGAAAAGGTTTATAGACAGCAAATTCAAGTGCTTGTATTTGATTATAACACAGTGTTTCACCTTTGAATGAATTCATCGCAAAATTGAAAGCCCGATCGGAAATCATATTACTGTTGAATTCAACTGTTGACAAGTAACTCTCATTAGCAGCATGGTTTGTATGTAAACGGAGCTGATTAACGGCTAACACAGTCGGAACGGTGTTTAGCTTTATTCCATATTATGATTTCGTGCGCTGATCTCAACTCATGTGAATTATATTATTAAATAGCCGCTGTGGAATATATACACGTAGTAATCTTGTCCAATCGATTGCGTATCAAATTTCCGATAATACGAATGCATTTTTTTACATTTAAACTTTGATTATTTTCTGAGATATAGCGTGTCAAAGTTCTCTTATAAAATTGTTCCATACTTCTCTCTACAACTCCCTAAGCTTTAAACAGCCGCAAGGTATCATCCAGACTGGTAGAAGAATGCCAGAAAGAACTAAATTAACTAGTAGACCACATTAAAGAAAGATTAGTGTGGGTGCCGGGACATAACGGCATTTCTGGAAATGAACAAGCTGATGAACTTGCGAGAAGAGGTTCAGCAACAGCATATGTTGGACCAGAACCAGCTCTTGGGACCACAAAGAAGGTAGTCCGAGGGCAAATGGCAAATGGCAAATGGCAAATGGGTACAAAGCCAACATAGACTTCAGTGGAGGAACACTCCAAAGCAGGTACACAGGACTCACGGTAGGAACTTTAGTTCCTTTTAAGCAAAAATTATGTAATACATCTGACGTTATAGATAAACAATTTGCATATTCCTCGGTGGTCGAGTAGTAAGCAAACCAGACTCTCACGCGGTAGACCCGGGTTCGATTCCCCGTGAAGAAGTTTTTTTTTATTGTTAATTTTATTTTTAAATAATTATTCTGCTTGATATTAATAACGACAACAGGTAGACGTTTGAAATATTTATCAGAATATTCATTATTATAGATAATGGTCCGGTACCCTTCAGGAGGGAGTCCGAGTATATTTAAAGAGGGAAACCGTAGCATTATACAAATTGGGCATTGAAGAACTGTACGTTCACCATAAAAAAAATAGTGAAAACATAAAATTGAGTTGTAAAATTTTTAATTTGAAGCTATATTACAGTTTATAGGAATTTTTATTATCTAGATTTTTTATTAAGTGGGTCGTAGAAAAAATATGCTGTTCGACTCGTGTGGATTGTCCATATCGCACTTGAACGATTGAGCACTCCGCCTACGGCGTCGTGCTCAAACTTCGTCCTCGTGCGATATGGCCATCATATCCACACTAGCTGCACAAACTACTATTTCTATCAAAATATGCCCTTTTACATTTAAAAACAACCTGCCAAATGTCAAATCAATTTATCCATCTATTTTAAAGTTATCGAATTAAAACATTCAAGTTTTCAAAATTTCAACACCCTGTATTTCGAAAAGTAAATGTGCTAGACCCCTCAATCCTCATATCATTTTGTCCAATTTTACGAGAGGAATCTACATGCAAACGTTGTAATTACCCTTAACGTTCGAGATGCTTATACCATTTTTTGCGCGATCGTATTGAAATAAATTCCGAATAAAATAATTTATATTTCTTCGAAATGAACGAAATGTCAAAAGTGACATTTATACTTCTCGATCAGTTTAAAATATATTTTGCATTTTGGTGAAATTGTTTTTATGTTATTTATTACTTTTCGACGTCTGAACGGTAAGTAAATCACTTACCGACGTGTTAAACTTAGAAACCAGTAAACACAACCTACCGTCCTGACAACCGATGCTGTAAATAAACAAAAAAGATCAATCGCGCAAAAAAAATTATGGAAATAATAGTAAAAATTCATCCGAACAAATTCAAGTAGATCACCAGCACTGCGAATACCAGCTTTGCATAGAATTTTAATGGAGCATCGGTGGTTCAGTGGTAGAATGCTCGCCTGCCACGCGCGCGGCCCGGGTTCGATTCCCGACCGAAACATATGAAACACTGCTTTGTAAACGAGAGAGAGACTCAGGAGAGAGCACACGCACGCAAGCAAGGCACATAACGAAGCAACGTAACATAACGTAAGTAACGGTCAGAACTTTTGCGTCGTGACCCCCGGTCGCTCAAGCATAACCTGACGTAAAGAACTAAAGGTCCAAAAGTTCCAATAATAAATAAAAAAATGGAAATAATGGTAAAAATTCATCCGAACAAATTCAAGTACTGCGAATACCAGCTTTTCATAGAATTTTAATATAGCATCGGTGGTTCAGGGGTAGAATGCTCGCCTTACACGAGGGCGGCCCGGGTTCGATTCCTGGCCGAAGCATGTGCTTCGTAAACTAGAGAGAGACTCTGGAGAGAGCACACGTACGCAAGCAAGGCACATAACGAAGCAACATAACATAACGTAACGTAGCAGTCAGATCTTTTGCGTCGCGACCCCTGGCTGCTCAAACCCAACCTGATGTAGAGAATTAAAGTTCCAAAATGGGATTATATAACGGGGACTTCAGCTGCAGACTTTGTGGCATGGAGACCGAGACCGTAATCCATATCTTATCTGACTGTGAGGCACTGGACTCGAGGAGACAAACAATCTTCGGAGAAGCTAATGTTCCACCTCAAGTATATGGCACACATAAAATGGACCTATATCGTCTACTCGAAGGTACGGGGATAACTGGATGGGTGGACTAAATGAGGGAGTAGAGTACAATAAGCCAATAGGCTACAGTGCTCCCGGCATCAGAACGGCTTCCAAAACACACACACAAAAATAAATAAATAAGATATACGTTTTGTATTGCATAAATTATTAACTCCCAAGGGTGGTAAGTTGACTTAGCCACAGCATGGAGTAAAATAATTATTATTAAATTTCGTATTAATCAGAACTCAGCGTTTTAGTCGTTAAAAGTTGTATATACACCCCATTTTCCGTAATAATAATAATAATAATGAATTTCGAGTAAGAATAAAGCATTTTCCTCGAAAAGTAAGTTGAACTTCATTTTCCGATCTGTTCGAATTCCCCTAAGTAGTAAAACCACTCCACTCAAGCAGAAACTTTGAAATAATGCTTCGCGAGAATACAAACTCTCCACCCCACCCCCGACCGAAATTAAAATGTTTCGTTTTGAAAAAAAAAGGAGAAGAAGAAAAATAAAAAAATAAACCAGAACACAGTTTTGATACAAAAGAGGTATTGTCTATTGTTTGGAACACGTACACTGAACCGCTCTCGAGTTATAAAAGTCATCGATAAAGTGTGAAAGTCACTGAATGGGAATATTTTCTTGTGGTGGGAAATTTTATCGGATAAAAGCTTTCTTTATACACCGCGACGCTTATTGATTAGTATCGATATGATGGAAAAATTGAGTGAAAATATGATGGATGGTGAAATTGAGGGTGCAATACATATAAGATTACGAGCTATTTTTCCGTGTCACAAGTCGAAGACTAATTAGAGGTTCTTTTTTTATATCAACAATCACAGAACAAAGAATTATGGACGTTTTAATGTTTAGTTAATTTAACGCCAAAGCTTAACGTTAAAAAATGGAATTTAGAAGACAAAAATAATTTATGAAATCAAACAATTTTATTTTGTTAAATCTACATTGTATTTAAACATAAAGTGACGCGTTTCGCTAACACAGTAGCTTTTTCAAACGAATGGAGGTATAATGAGAAATTTTCAATTTATACAGTGCCTTAATACCAAATTATACGGATATTTAACAATAAAATTATAATCTATTTACAAAGAAATGAAATGAATTTGTCTAAATATGGGATTAACTAAAGTATTTAACAATTTTACCTGGAAACTCATTCACAACAATCCTACAGGAACATTTCTAGGTAAAAAGGTTTAATAGGGGAGAATTGTTAATATCAAGTTGGTCGTTAAGAAGATTATCTGAATATTTGTTTTTATTTATCTCTAGAGCTTCTAAAAGATTTAATTTGAAGGATTTAGGTTCTATATGCAAAATTTCAAAATTTGAATCGAAAGAGTGTTGGTTTCCTAATAAATGATTTGAATAGTTGGAATCTGATTTTTGGTTGTCATAACTACGTTTGTGTTCTGAAATTCTAGTTTTAAAATTTCTAAAAGTTCTACCTATATAAATTTTATCACAGTCGTCATTACCACATTTCAATTTATAAACTCCTGATTTATTTAGTTTTGAAGATTTGGATTTGTTGTTTTTAATGAATTTGTATAAATTGTTGTCAGTTTTGAAGCAAATATTCAAGTCTAAAGATTCTAAAAATGATTTTATTTTTAAGGATGGCATTCCAAAGTAAGTTAAGCTTTTAATTTGGTTATTTTTGTTTTTATCAGAAGGAAATACTTGTTCTAGAGTATGTTTTCGTATCTTTTTATTTATGATGTTGTCAATTAAATTTGGATTTTAATTATTATTAACCGCTATTTGTTTTATTATATTTAGTTCTTTATTGTAATTGTCAATATTCAATGGAACTGTTAAAAGTCTATGTATCATACTATTGAAAGCTGCTAATTTATGACTGATTGGGTGGACTGAACTATTATGAATTGTAATGTCTGTATGTGATGGTTTGTGAAATATAGAAAAGTCATGTCTATTATTTATATTTGAAATTGTAAGATCTAAAAAGTTTATGGACTTATTTTGTTCAATTTCTACTGTAAATTTGATATTTTTATGTATTGAGTTAATGTGAGTAATGAAGTTATCTAATTGTCTCGTAGTACCAGTGAAGCAAGCTAAAATGTCATCTACATATCGGTGCCAGTAAACAAATTTTTTACTAAGGGGGTGTTTATGAATTATCTTTTCTATATTATCCATGAAAATTTCTGATTATAGAGGACTGAGAGGGTTGCCCATAATCAAACCTTCTTTACTGCTATAAACCTTTCCGTTGAAATGAAAAATAAAATCATTTTTAGAAACTTTAGACTTGAATATTTGCTTCAAAACCGACAACAATTTATCCAAATTCATTAAAAACAACAAATCCAAATCTTCAAAACTAAATAAATCAGGAGTTTATAAATTAAAATGTGGTAATGACGACTGTGATAAAATTTATATAGGTAGAACTTTTAGGAATTTTAAAACTAGAATTTCAGAACACAAACGTAGTTATGACAACCAAAAATCAGATTCCAACTAATCAAATCATTTATTAGCAAACCAACACTCTTTCGATTTCGATTCAAATTTTAAAATTTTGCATATAGAACCTAAATCCTTCAAATTAAATCTTTTAGAAGCCCTAGAGATAAATAAAAACAAATATTCAGATAATCTTCTTAACGACCAACTTGATATAAGTACAATTCTCCCTTATTAAACCTTTTTACCTAGAAAGGTTCCTGTAGGATTGTTGTGAATGAGTTTCCAGGTAAAATTGTTAAATACTTTAGTTAATCCCATATTTAGACAAATTCATTGGATCTACATCAAGTAAAAGCCTCATCTATTCAACAAAAATAATGTCAACCCCTTTAAAATCTCTATTTTGAATGTACCAACAGGGTGTGACAAAATTCAGGAGGTGATTGCTCGTTAGAAATTAAGATGGGTCTTTCCTATAACAAAGTTTCCTCAGCCAACTTCTTTCCGAGATATCACCCTTAAAAGTTGGTGACTAAAATTGAGTTTTCATTTTCTTTTCTAAAATTTTAGTAAGCTGGAAACTTGGAATTCTGTTATTTTCGTGCACTTTCAGCATTTATTATGAATCGTATTACATTTTACATCTTTACTGTTTTCCACTCAATTTATTTAGAAAATTATAAGTTAATGTTGTTTATTCCTTTTTCTGTAGCTATTAGTTTTGGGGAAAAGATTTAAGAATAAAAATATTTTAAAGGAAACAAGGATTTTAAGTTTAATTTTATTCCCTAAAAGTTTAGATATGAAATAAAGTAAGGGTTGCTAGTTTCACCCCCGTATAATGTAACAGGAGTATTGAAAAAATACCAATGGTTAGAGCTTCGCAAGGACACAAAAATTACAGAATTTCAGGTTTCTAACTGCACTGAAATTTTAGAAAAACAAACTCAATTTTAGTTACCAACTTTAAAGGGTGATATCTCAGAAAGAGGAGGGTTGAGGAAATTTTGTTATAGAATAGACCCATCTTAATTTCATAAGAGAAGTCGCCTTCTAAATTTTTTCGCATGAATTCAGTAATTCATGCAAAAATAAAAGACAACTCTGGTAATAGGCCAGAACGATAACGGTAACAACTTAGACTATTAATAAGGTCTGTTCCAACAGCAGTCAGAAACTGTCAGAAGCGATCAGAGAATAACTGATCATAGTAAACAATGAGTTTACGTTCGCGTAATTCCTATTCCTGATTGCAATGGTCGACTATTCTCTGATCGTTTCTGACAGTTTCTGATTGCGGTTGGAACAGACCTATAGTCTAAGGAAGGGTAACAACTACAAGTAACTTTAGTTCTTTACGTCTTTACTCTCCTGAATCTCTCTCTCGTTTACGAAGCAGCGATTCATATGCTTCGGCCGGGAATCGAACCCGGGCCGCCCGCGTGGAAGGCGAGCATTCTACCACTGAACCACCGATGCTATATTAAAATTATATGCAAAGCTGTTATACGCAGTGCTGGTAATCTACTTGAATTTTGTTCGGATATATTTTTACTATTATTTCCATAATTTTTTTGCGCGATTGATCTTTTTTGTTTATTTACAGCATCGGTTGTCAGGACGGTAGGTTGTGTTTACTGGTTTCTAAGTTGAACACGTCGGTAAGTGATTTACTTACCGTTCAGACGTCGAAAAGTAATAAATAGCATAAAAACAATTTTACCAAAATGCAAAATATATTTTAAACTGATCGAGAAGTAGAAATGTCACTTTTGACACTTTTGAATTTATTATTGAATTCACGGGGAATCGAGCCCAGGTCTACCGCGTGAGAGTCTGGTTTGCTCACTACTCGACCACCGAGGAATATGCAAATTGATTATCTATAATGTCAGATGTATTACATAATTTTTGCTCAAAAGGAACTAAAGTTCTTATCGTGTGTCCCACGACACGTTCTATCTTTTTTTTCCAATTTGGGAAATCGATAAACTGGTAAACTTTTTTTCATATTAATCTACATACTTCAAGGTACTTATAAAAAAAAATCAGCCGTATTGCTAATTACTTGTATTTTTGGTCTAAAATGACCCATACCGACAGGCCTATAACAAAAATGATTTGGCTTGTTAGGAGCTTTTATGTAATAAACAAACTATTTTGGAACATGTAATTTTCAATGTAGATGTAAAAGCACAAATTTCAATAAAAAAAACTTCGGACAGCACTTGTAGGTACTATAACGATAATCGGCGTACAATGTATTGGGGAATTAAATTGTAAAATCTCGAAATACCTAGCTCACCAATATCAAACAAATTGATTGTGAAATTCGAGCAACATACAATATAACTGGTAATCTCGATTAAATATATAATATATATGTAGGTCATGAAGCAAACAGCTCTTGAGCGCTCTCTAGTGTGTTATCGAGTGGTGGTGATATCGCGTGATATTGTACACTATAAAAGCGATATCTAATCGAATTTTAGGAATTTCTCTCCGCAGGATTGTATACTAATAGTATTTTATAAAAATCCTCTCGAAGGTCAGGGTGGTAGGTATACGAAGAGTAGCAGACAAAATTGAAAACCAGAAACTACAAATTTTCTCATCGCCTATTTTTATACCTACAATTTAAAACGATGTCACGACCACTCGAACCGATGGCTCTTCCTGAACACTAAGTTGAACTTGCAAGGTCCAAAGACTTGCATGCGTTGGCATGAGACTTTCCTCCGCTACATTGTGTCATAATGTGCGAAGCAAGGGCAGCTCTAGCCCAACTGGAAAAAGCATCAGACCATGACGTGGCACATGGGAGAGGACACACAGAAATAAGGCATGACCACAAGATATATTTTTCGCAAGAACTTCGAGATTGTCATCAAAGATCGAAAGCAGCTAGAGGAAGAGAGCGCACCACCACTCAATAGAGCGAATGAACTGATCTGGTACACAGACGGATCAAAGAATGAGCTCGGTACCAGTAAGTCGAGTAAATATGAAGGAATCGTCTCACTTGGAAAATACTCCTCGGTATTTCAAGCAGAGGTCTATGCAATACTTGCATGTGCAAGGGCAAATAACATGGGAGCCTACAACATTAGGCAGATTAGGATCTACAGTGACAGTCAAGCTGCCCTTAAAGCACTTCAGAGCTCTAGGGTGACATCTCGGCTGGTATGGGAATGCGGCTAAGAACTTAGAAGACTGGCGACTCGGAAAAGTGTAACACTGGAGTGCGTCATTCCCTGATCACTGATAATAATTATAAGCTCATTAATGAATTGGTAATTTTTTCAGTTCCACAAAAACTTAATACACTTATTCGCTCTGTTAAAATTTGATCGTCAGCTGAGCTTCTGGGCAGTGAAATACATTCGGTTTTTCAAAAAAATTACACGATAGGCTTGCCCGCACTCGAGCTCTCATAGTTTAAATAAAAGCGCCAGCATATTCAGTGAGCTATTCTCTAAATACCTAGAGGAATTATTTTATATTTCGATTGTTTTGTTGAATAATAATAATTTCAATTGAATATTGATTTACCCTGTTAAAATATCTTTTATGAACATTCTAAATCGTCATCGAAACTAATGTAGCTGATTCCGAAGTCATGGGTTAGCGATAAATTGCCGTATTTGCGGTTCGACGTTTGGGGGGGTCGACGGCGTAAGCCCTAGAAATGACTTTTCGAAAGGGCATATCCAGGTGCTAGCTCAGTGCCGGTTTGCTAATGACGTCGGAGTCCGCCAGCCACATCCGTAACGGTGCGGAGAAATGGCTATAGTGATATAATCTGCTGATATACTGCTTGAAATACTTGCGGTAGCAGTTCCGCTATTGTGAAAATTCATAGGTGCGATATTATTCTCATGTCGTTTCACTAACACTTTACTATATAGGTATTTCTGTTTATATTATCTCAAATGGTTAACTTATTGCTTTCCATTTAAATTAATGTTTTTGGTCGTTTTCGTCTTTTTACGTTTGTATACGATCATTAAAAGCACACGTTATCTCTCTCTCTCTCTCTCTCTCGTAGCAAGGATCGGCGTTTAATATTAGGTAATGAATTTGTTAAAATTCTAGACGGAAAATAAAACCCCCGACGTCGGAAAGGGTTTTACGACCGAAGAGCTTGTACATAACGACTACATACATAGTAACATCGAGTTCCTACGTTATTATTTCTCATTGGAACAAGAATTGCACCGGCAAATTCCGCCAGGAACAGGGTCGTGCTGATTTTTTTTCAAACTTATCATCAAGTGTATTTTTTTTCAAAGGAGCCGTCCCTTCGCCGGCACCACCTCAGCCTCCTGGTGTGATAATAATTTCAACAAATCATAAGAACGTTGAATCGTTACATAAATAGAAGTAGGAAGGTCGCACGTACGAAGTTCAGAGCGTGAAATAAACATAAATAGTATTATTTATATTTACTTATGATGAACTTGGTCTGAAGAAAATCCGCACTGGGTAGAGGAAGTGCAGCTTCAAGGTAGATGGAGTCCTAATGTTTGATGTGGTATAGTTGACGGAAAGATCGCTGGTTCATATTTCTTGGAACTTCAAATGGCGATACATATTTGGATTTTCTGGATGATTGGTTTGTTTTATTGGAAGATATTTCCTTACAAACATGAGATATGATATTACAGCATGATGGGTGTCCTGCTCACTTTTCCAGGCGAGTTAGAGATTATTTGAATTTAAGTTATTCAAATGGATGTATAGAAAGGGTAAGTATATTTTCAGGACCAGCTAGATCTCCAGACTTAACATGTCTGGACGTCTATCTGTGGGGAAGATTGAAGGATTTAGCGTACTAAACTCACATGCAACAGCGCGTTAGAAACGCTATAAATAGTATTTCAACAGCTGAAATTTAAGCAACAGATATGTCAAAGCGTGCTAGATTACATATTTGTTTGGAAAACGACGAAAAACAGTTTGAACATTTAATTGGACATCAAGTTTCAATGATCAAGATATCTGTATGATTTTCCTTTTCCATATTTAATTGTCAATACTATACTCACTTATGTTTATGCGTTTTTATTTATATCTCGAGTTCGACAAAGCTATCAACATGCGGTTTGCGCCGTTTTGTTGAGAATTTAATCCAGATCCATTATAATTCAGAATAATTAGGTGTACTTCTATGTACAATTACTTAAGAACCACCCTGTATAGTTGCTATGGTAACTAGTCAAAATTAAAGCATCTTATTGGTTGCAAAGTAGTGCTGTGAAATATTCTATTATAATTTTCTTTAATGCACTAATATTCAATATAAACATTCAACATCAATGGCTGCTGAAAGCCGTCCAAAATATAGAAAGGTAAATAAATTTTCAGAGGGCGAATCCGACACATTTGGATTTTTCTTTAGAGCATAGCACATTAGTAAATCGAGTGTAGTGAGTGTGAAATCAGTCGTATATTCCAGTCAACAGTAGCTGGTGGCAAATTATTGTTCCCCAATGGCTCGTTTTCTTTCAACAACTGAATAGCTCCGTTATCTATGGCAGTTTGTAAGATACCTAAATTTATATATATACACACCCACCTATTTTCTTAATCTAGACCCTCTCTTCACAAACAAAATAGATTTTATTCACGAAAATTTACGATATAAATAAAAACATAGTCTTTTTAAAAATGATTTATAGTTTTCAACATTAGTACAGGGAATGAAGCTCAAAAAAAGGTAAAACCTCGCAATTTTTTTGTCCAGCATGGATTGACTTGAAATTTTAACAGGAGGTAGGTGATAGCCGAAGGTTCAAAATCTATATCGAACTGAAGGGCGCTAAACGGTTTTTAGTGGTGAAAACTACCCTTATTAGTCAAAAATCATAAAATAACATTTTAAACCTGAAAATGGGTAAGATTTGGTTTGGATAAGTTGAATAATGATTGTTTTGAGCTTTGGAATACAATTTCATCATATTTCAACCCTTAAAAAGCAGCCCCTGTTACAGCTTAATGTAAAAAAAATCACGAATCCTTAAAAAATGATTTGGCCTATGATTGATTTGGATAAAAATTTAGGATTAGGCTCAACTCACCGTCTGCTTTATATATCATGTCATGCCGACGAACCCTGATTGTTTCTTAGGGGTGAAAACTACCCCTAAATGTCAAAAATTAAAAAATAGCATTATAAATCTTAAGATAGGTGAAAATTGGTTTGAATTGGTAAAATGATGAATTTGTTACATTTCAAAATACAATTTTATACTTTTTCAACCCTTAAAAATCAACTGTTTTTAGTGTTATATGTAAAAAAAAATTTTTGCCAAGAGAAAAATAATTAATGCTAATAGGGATTTGCTCAATAATTCTGTTGTAAAAAAATGTGTCACGTGCATTAAGTAACTTTTCAACCTTTAAAAACCACCCTTCACAACATTGCAATTTTTATAAACTATTGTAATAGATATAAATTGAAAAAAGTAGACTTAAGTACAAAAAAAAATTATTAACATAAAAATGCGCTGTATTGGAATTTTTCGAAAAAAAAATCGATTGGTTTTTTTAACGTATCTATTTCCTTCATTTTTGATGATGAAAAGTTTATTCGAAAACGATTTTGTAGGGTTTTTCAAGAACTACAAGGATCTGTAAATTAAATCTTTTTAGACCCTTTCGTTTTGAAATGGGGTGAGTTTAAAGGGATAAAAAATGGTGGTGCTCGTTCGTAAATAGACGTTTTAAACGGCTATATCTCGTCAAATATTAACTGTACAAAAAATCTAGTTCCAGGAACATTTTTGTCATAAAAAAAGCTACAATTTCGTTTTTTAACTTTGCTTCTACCTCTAATATTTTCGGAGTTATTTTGAAAGAAAGGGTAAAAAATACCAAATTATGAAAAATAACTTTCTACTTTAAGCCATAATTTTTCGAAAACTATGAATTTTAAATTGGACATATTAACCATACATGTACAAAGAGAATTGCACAAGGGTAAAGATCAATTTTAATTAGAGGGGTAATTAGGGGGTTGTTTTCACCGATTTTTTTGTATAAAAAATTCAGTACTGACATTATTTTTGTCATAATTCACTCAATGTTGATGCTACAGACCTTCTTTTTTGAAAAGAAAGGTCTAATCATGCTCTTTGAAAAAGATTCTATGAGTTTTCTACGAAAAATGCATCATTTTTCCGGTATTTGACTTTGAATCTATCACATTTTGCATTTGGGAAAAAAGCTAATCATTGGGCCATATCTCGGTTCCTATTGGTTTTAGAAAAATTATGAAAAAGGGGTTTGCTTGTTTTTTTAAAAGCTACAATTTTACTCTCCACAGTTTTTTTGATAAAATGCATAATTTTCGAGTTATCCGCGAAAAAAATATCAAAAACGTCCTCTAAAAAGCGTTACTTTCAATCGCGAATAACTTAGAGAATATTGATTTTACAAAAAAAATGTATAGAACATTTTTTGCTTAGAATCACTTTTTCACCCGATTCCTGTGGTTAAAATGTAATAAAAAATGTTCACCCCCGAGATGGGATGGCAACCACCCCCAAGGCTTTAGCGCCCTTCGATTCGATATAGATTTTGATCCTTGGGCTATCACCTACCTTCTCTTAAAGTCCATCCATGCTGGACGAAAAAATTGCCAGGTGAAATGCTTCATTCCCTGTACTACATGTATTTTTGTATTTTGAGGTGACATTCACTGAGACCTAGAAGATCTATTGTGCCCCCTTACTTCTACTTAATTTTTGAGGAGAGTGTCAGAAACTAGTAGCTCCTTTGGTCCTATTTCCCGGAGGAATTTTAGGATGTCTGCAGGCTTCAACTTCATCTTCTATCCAGTAATCTCCCAGGTGCTGTGCTCTAGGATTCTGAAGTGCTGTGCAGTTGGATAGTATGTGGATGGAGGTTTCTTCTTCTTCCTCCACTATTTTGAGCTTTTTCAGATGCCCATTTAGGCGACAATGTACTATTCCACCAAAAATCAAAATTCTGAAGTGATAATTGCACATTTTTAATATCTGAAATGTTAACCAACAAATTTAACGTTTCAATTCTCCAGGCTTTATAATCCTTCACGACAGCCTTGACCTTATTAGATTATTTACTCCAGAGTACAAATTAAGATTAACGATTATAAAAACTTTTTCCACATCCCTCGTATAAAACACGTTCCGGAGAAAATTATTATTCCGACTAGAAAACGCTATATAAATATTTAACCGAAATAACTGAAACAGTGGATTTGAAAGGAAGACCTTTTGTATTTCAACTAAAAGAAAATCGCCTTGGGCCCCTCGAACGAAATAAACATTTTTAGGGTGTGGGTTTCCTCGACTGTAATATAGTAGGTACCTATACAATTTTATTTTAAATATATTGTATATCAAGCCGTATTGTTTACCTTCTCTCCATCTCTTTAGTTGTTTAACAGAAGATAAACGTAATAACGTCATCATAAATATTGTAATGTTAAAAGATACTAGTCAGTATGAGAATCTTTTTTTTATTTAACCTTAATTGAAAAGCCGCAGGCGAGGGGTGACGTTTTAATCAACAGATCCCGGAATCACGAATATTATATTTTATTACATGCTCTGCTTTATTTCGTTGTTCACCCAATTCTTTCGTTTGCTAGATTGTTCGGTAATTCCAAGTCCTATTAGTAGTTTTACGTTCGGTTTTTAGAATAGTCATTGTTGTAAAGTCGGTAATAGTCCAATTTCAATCTTTTGAATTTTTCCTGTAAGCTCTACAATAAATATTTTCTGAGATACAGCGTGCTACTTCTCCTAATCAGAACCCCGGTACACTTGAGTCTTGAGGTGAATAAATTTGAAACTTTGAAATTGTTTTTATGTTATTTATTACTTTTCGACGTCTGAATAAATCACTTACCGACGTGTTAAACTTAGAAACCATTAAACACAACCTACCGTCCTGACAACCGATGCTGTAAATAAACAAAAAAGATCAATCGCGCAAAAAAAATTATGGCAATAATAGTAAAAATGTATCCGAACAAATTAAAGTAGATCACCAGCACTGCGAATACCAGCTTTGCATAGAATTTTAATATAGCATCGGTGGTCCAGTGGTAGAATGCTCGCCTTCCACGCGGGCGGCCCGGGTTCGATTCCCGGCCGAAGCATATGAATCGCTGCTCCGTAAACGAGAGAGAGACTCAGGAGAGAGCACACGCACGCAAGCAAGGCCTTTAACGAAGCAACGTAACATAACGTAACGGTCAGATATTTTGCGTCGTTCCAAAAATTTCTCGGACAGCCAAGCGGCTTTGAAAGCACTTAGCTTGAGCCGCACTATACCTGATGAAAAAGAAATAAGAATAACCCAAAAGTCTTATAGAGTTATTCGCCAACAAAATACTCTCACGGCTAATACTTTTATGGCTTTATTGCCTGTCATTTTCCCATATCAGGTCAGGTGAGTTTCTTAGATCGTGAAAAGGACTTTACATACAATTAAAGGTTCTTTTTTTGAACTCTTAAGTATAAAATAATGGTACTTCTTTTTTTAGAAACAAATATTAATTACTTTATACAGGGTGTTGAAAAAATTGTGTAATTTAAACACCGTATGAATGAATAATACAGAAAAATGTATATAGCCACAACGGGCTGTTAGATTGTCATGTACAACGAGGGAATTTCTTCATTTATTGATTCGCTATAATTTTCAACGATATAATCGACAGGCGAGCTCTCATCAACGTTCATCGAATTCACCGATTTGATGAATTGATATATACACACACACGCTCTCTCATCTTGTTGATGCTGTCACAAATGCATTTCGAAAACGAGCTTACAACAAAATGTGAAATTTCATAAATTGATCGTACACGCCCGATTAATTTTTCAATGTGAAATCCAATACAGTACCTATTGGAATAGATAATAATAATAATACTTTATTCATCCTTTTTGATCATAGTACATGATATAGGACAGGTCAAACAGAAAAGAGGATATTATATTAAATACGACTTACTTATTAAACAGTTAAATTAAAATCGTTTGTTTAAAAACTCTGACACGTGATAAAAACATTCGACAATTTAAAAATTTTTGTTTGAAAAAATTGAAATTATTTTCATCTCTGATACAGATGGGCAAATGATTCAGGAATTGAATTCCTTTATAGACAGGACTTTTTTCAAACAATTACGTTTCATGTTTTGGTGGCCGGATAAGTTTGCTAGATCTATAGTCTATATAAAAAGGACAAGGAGTAATAAATCATTCATTTGAGTAGATTTCATAGACGTACCAAAATATATTTTAAGAGGGTATACCGTAAGGTACATTTTGTATTGAACGAATGAGTTGCTCTCTCTCTTGATAGATAAACCGGAAATCGTTTTTTGTAGAAGAGACTATTTAAGAAGCATTCGACATGCCAGAGA
>CAJUYH010006894.1:0-18906 GCA_910591685.1 Galerucella tenella
AAGGAAGATATTAAAGTGAAACGTCTACAGAAAAAGTGAGTTAAAATTTAAAAAATTGAATGTGAGGTTAAATCAAATGCTCTGTTTTCAACAGGAAATTGAAAGAAAAGAGGAAAAATGTGCAAGAAGCGAATAAAATGGCTAAAGATGACATCAAACAGAAATTAAAAGATCAGTCTTTGAAGGGTATGCAAAAGAACATTCAAACCGACACAGACCCACAAGATAATAAAATGGAAGAAGTAGATGACGATGCTCAATATTATAAAGAAGACGTTGGTGAAGAACCAGATAAAGGTACCTAATCTTCCATTATTATTAATATTTGTTTTAATTTTTCTCCTTTTTTTTAGAATTGTTTTCAGTCCGTACAGGTGTTAAACGTAAATACGAACCTTTACATTACAAAAATAAGAAAATGAAAACTGATAATGATCAGAGATTCCCAGCTGGTAAAGGAAATTTTAAAAATAAAAAAAGTGATGGTAAACCAACTTTCCAAACAAAGAAACACGGATTCAAAAGCAAAAATAACAGAGACGAAAGAGAACCTTTCAGAAGAAACAAATTTAAAAAACAAGATAAAACCAACTCGAAAAGTCGAGATCAACGACCGATCGGAGGTAACTTTGCAAATAGGAAAAAAGGTAATTTTAAATCAAAAAAGAAATAAAAATAATAAAGTAGTTTACTGAAATTTAATCTTCATTTCTTCATATTTCCTCCTGTTATCTTTCCGTACTTGTGCCTCCCTTGTTCTCCTTTCCTTCCTCGACTCTTCTCGGGCTGTATAATATTTTTCTCTAAAATCAGCTATTTCGTGGTCGTACGTCTCCATTTCACGACAAGTTGGATCTCGGATCTTTTCGAAAGTAAGTAACCGCCTCGAAGTAACTTTGGTTAAAATTTGTTCACAGTTTGCAGTTAAATTGAAACAAGGATGTGACGGTAGACATTTTTCGTTATAATCTTCCCTGTAATAAAAACATTTCATATGTTTGTAGAATGTCGAGGGTTAAGTAAATAGTAAAAACCGATAACTGATTAATAAGATTTATTAAAAACTAACACATGATGTTCAATCTCCATTCGCTACCACGAGGCTATCGATAACATCGGAAAAAATCTAGTTTAGTGGTACAATGCGGATTTTGATGAAATATTTTTTTAAGTTAATTCGAGGTCGCTGAACACAAAAATGCGAAAAAAAAATTGCGCTCTCTTACCAAAAACGAGTTATGAATTTTTGAAGATGTGTTGAGATGAGCACGGCACTGGTTTATTGACACATTATAACTTTTATAATGATATGTTATAACTGTTACACAATGTAAGTGATACACTATATTTGCTTTTTACGATATTAATCTCACACGCACATTAAAAAAACACTGATATTGATATATATCTCTTGTAAATTCTCTTTTAATTCCACAACTATTTATTTTGAATTTTGACGTTTCCCTCTAATATAATGATTGACAGTGACACATAAGCTTCGTCTGTTTTCTTTTAGCCGTAAAACTTGTACCCACTAGCATATTCAGCCATCATTAGTTACTTGAAAAAAAGTTGCTGAATATTATCGATGTGCATTCATGTGGAATAAAAATTATTACACTTTTTCGAGAAGGGAAGGAAATAAACATGTATATGTATATCTAGATAGACATGAATATCAAATGATTTTTATTTCATATTATGTTTTCCAAAAAGGGGAAGGGAAGTCCGTACACTAGAGCTTATTTACCCGACTCGTCACCAACATTGTCAAATTTAGTATTAACATAAGAATATTGAAGTAAATATGTGAATATCAGAAAATGAGAAATAGAAAACTGGAAAAAAAAACAAGAAAACCCGGCTGATCATAGTGTAACTATGTATAAAAATATCAGAAAATAAGAAATAGAAAACTAAAAAAAAAAAACGAGAAAACCCAGGCCCAAACCCGGTTGATCAAAGTGTAACTATGTATAAAAATATCAGAAAATAAGAAAGAAAACAAGATAAAACAAGAAAACCCAGGCTCAAACTGGCGCGCATTCAAGTGGAATACAAATCATTAGATACTTTTTCGAGAAGGGGAAGGGAATAAATATGTATGTCCCTTCCCCTTTCTTCATCTCTCCACCTCAAATTGACTGACTTGATGGTAATCAAATAATAACAGATATTCAGAGTGCTGGGACTCTGCACACTATAGAATTCTACTATCGACTTTATTCTACACGACTTGTCGACAAAATTGATAGTTATCGCTTTCTACATGTGAAGACGTGTCGTTTTCTACGATTACGAGATATCTATAATTTTATAGGTTATATTTTCAAATTTATGACATTTGACACAAAAAATACAATAAAGATAGCAAAACAAGTCGCAATTGGCTTTCACACAAGAAACATTAAAGTTATTATAGGGTTACCCACGTCGAAAATTTAAATTATCAAAAAAAATTTAGCATAGGCACAATGAGAACTATAAAATATTTACATAAAAGCTACAGATCGATGGTAATGTCAGAAATAAGAGAAGAGTTGTCGACAGAAAACAGAGTGAGACTTATGGCTGTTGTCGACTGGAATAATAGTTATCTACTGTAGAAAGCGACCGGTAGAATTCTATAGTGTGCAGGGTCCCAGCACAGCAACTTTTTTCAAGTAACTAATGAGGGCTGAATATGCTAGTAGGTACAAGTTTTACAACTAAAAGGAAACAATTGAATATATGAGGCTTTTACTTGATGTAGATCCATAGTAAATTATGAAATCAAACAATTTCATTTTGTTAAATCTACATTATATTTAACCGCGTTTCGCTAAGAATACGGGCCCTGAGAAAAGAAGAGAAAAAGACGGGTGACAGTTGATGTTATCAATGGCTTCGTGGTAGTGAATGGAGATTGAACATTATGTGTTAGTTTTTAATAAATCTTATTAATCAGTTATCGGTTTTTACTATTTACTTAAACCTCGACGTCCTACATGTTTTTGTTGAATTCACTTTTGTACATACCTAAATACAGGGAACCAACAAACAACACACCCACCGACTTTTAAATGTTTTGCAGAAAATAAGAGAAGATCTCGATAAATGTGTGATATTCCGTAATCAATTTTAGCAGGAATGTGTGTAGGTAGATGCTCTTCTTTTACTTTACAATTAACTTTGGTGGATCCTATTCGTTCAGTTGCTTCTCGTATACCATATGGTGCTAAAATACTAGTAAATATAAATAACTAATTTAAAAATATCCATTAATGAAATATATCTTACGATCTGTAATAACTGCATCAAATTTGACAGTGTCTTTCCAAAAAGGCACCGAAAAATCATTCACCAACACGTCTAAATATCTGTGTTCTAAGTTATATTGTTTCATATTCGCTTTAATACTTTCATCCTTTTCTCGTATCTGAAATGTAATAACATATTTAATTTAAATCATTCAAATTCTGTAAGGAACATTCAAATACCTTTTGTTTAATCCTTGAAGGTCTCGTTCTAGCATGAAGCATGAGATAATCTATGTCTGTTCCCATTACATAACCTCCAAATTGAGCAGCTGCTACTAATAGTGAGCCTGTTCCAACAAATGGGTCCATTACTAAATCACCATCTTTAACTTTGGCTTGATTTGCCATTAGTAGGGATAACTGAGGATCCATGCTTGTATTACCAATGAATTTTCTGGTTTTTAAAGATAGTTTCTTTATTAACTGTCGTAAACCATTTGCCACCTAAAATTTGTACTATAAAACAAGAGAAAATGGAATTTTCATTATTTCTCACCAATCTACCGAAAAATACAAGATATGGTAATTCTGGTGGGTCGTTTGATACAGTACCATAATACTCAATATATTGCAGTGTAGTGTCTGGGTTTTTTAAATTTACAGGGCCTAAAACAGGTAAGTAGCTAAAAGCCTGAAAAATACATTCAAATATGGTTATACATTTATGTGGAAAATATGTACAATATTCTCACTTCTAATTTATCCACTTTTTCTTTTTGTGTAAAATGTCTGCAGAATGTTTCAACTTCAATTTTGAATGATTTGTTGCTATCAAAATATGGCTCTAGTCTTTTCGGAGAGAAATTTTTTAATTTACAATGAATCTCTGGAGTGGATTGTGCATGGGCCCAAAGTTCTAAGCAATTTCTTATAGATACTGATCTGTTTGCAAGGCGCTTAACATCATCTTCTGAATTAAATTCAACTATCCAATAGGGTTCCTAAATAAATAACCTAGTTGTTGCAAGAATAGTATATTTTTCATTTTTATTATACTCACAATATCTTTTGGTTTTTCTACATATCTCATTTCAATCTTCAAAAGTGAAAGTAAGGAGTTGATTTCCTGAAACAGGATTCTTTAAAAATAGTATTGTTTTGATACTCTTCGAACTTACTGCAGATCTAAACTCCGTATGCTCTTGAGCAAACCATAATAAATATGTTTTCCAACATTTACTCATCGTTTACTTTGTAAGGAATGCTTGCACTTTACAAATGTGCAATAGTATGTAGATGAATTCACAGCACAGGCACAACCACCTATGCTGTGGATGAATTCTCCTGCGGCTTAGGTTAATATATGTCATTAATTTCTGGCCATTTTCAATTCAGCCACATATTTTCATTTGCATATTTAAAAAACACCATCATCAATAACTTTGTGCTACATCGAAGATTATTTCTATGGTTACGGCAAATTTATATGGATTTTTAAGAAAATCCTCGCCATGGAGACAACTATTCTCCATGCTTCTAATTTTACGTGATAGGCAACCAACACAACACATTGGTTGGGGTATCAAATTTGATGATTTATAAATATTGAGGTGAATTTTTTTTGGTAATAAGACCTTTAATATTTCAGCTATTGCTAGTCAAAAATTGAATACACTATTTTAAACAGTACCTCACTTAATAATAGTATATTATTAATTTTATCAAATAATACATTCTCCGACTTTATTATTATTATGTCATTGTTTACAAAATAGTCTAAAAGTAATAACATATTTACCCGATTTCAAATCGCATGATCACATATGACATAGGTATGATTTATTCATTTCAAATAAAACTGCCCAAAAAGTCTCAAAATTTATTTTAACAGCTCGACCCTCTTTTTATGTTCTTTCTTTAACTCTTCCAACATATTACCAGTTTTTTCATTTTCTTTATACAATTCAAATTTTGCAGCATCTATATCTCCCATCCAGGTTTCTCTGCAGAATAAATAAATAATTAACAAGCAAAAATATTTTTATAAATAAACCTACCTGTTATAAAAACCGACTACTAGGATACCTACTAAACTCCCAAAAATTACAGGAAATCTAAGAAGTTGTGAATTAGAGTATTTCATTTCAAAATTTAGATAACAAATAATAATTTATAAATTTTAAGCAACTATAACCTAGATTTTTCTTCTGGTTTATTCATCTCAAAAGCCTTGTTACCAAAGTAAGCAGCCACTCAATTTCTGTCAAGATCATAGAACTCAAGAAATTAGAGCAGATTTCCTAGTTTTTATTATTGTAATGCTGGCACCCTTTGTAAGTTGACACAAAAATGTTAATTGTCATGTCATGTCAACGGATAAGCTGACTCGAGCACATGTAGAGTCGAATAAATATTCCAATTGTCTATTAACTCCTTATATTCTAAAATACACAGTAATTATGTCGCTGCCAAGAAAGAACAAGTAAATCAAGTACAATTTTATTTTAAAATAATTTTACTACAAAACACTTTGTATTGGAAACTAAAGAATATGAAAATGTCACGCTAAAACTAAGTTTTGCTTAAATATAAAAATACACAGAAAATCAGACATACAGTCTGGCTTCGATCATCCTACCGTCAATTCGGGCTTTATCCAGGTTTTCTGAAATTCTATTAAAGAAAATATATCAACAAAACGAATTAAGATTCACCAAAAAAATATTACAATCAATAGAAAACAATTTTTAAAAGGATACTAATTGCCTTTTCAGCTTGCCAGTCTGAGGCGTACGTTAAAAGAACTGAGCCAGGTCCTTTTGCTTCGAAACCTTGCACATCACCAAATTCGGAACATTTCTCATTCAAAAGCTTGTAACTTATCGAGGAGGGCAACTAAAAAAAAAAACGTTTTTCGATAACCTAAATGGACTTGTTAAGTTAGAATTTCAATAAGATATAATGAAAATTACTTACATTTGAGATGAGAATTTTCTTGGAAAAATTCGAATTCATGTTGTTTTCAGAAAAAGACAGTCTTTCATTGCCATAATCAGAGTTGGCATAACCTCTGTTAGAAACACTGCTCGGGGCACTGTATCCTACATTACTTCCAGATTGCCCAAACTTTCCTGCATTACTATAACCGTTTCCATTTCCATAGTCACCTACAATGACCAAACATGTTACTTATTGCCATTAAGGCCATTATTTTGATGTTCCTTTGATTTACCCAATTTTAAGATCCTGTATCTCAGGAAGGAGATAAATTACTCCTGAAACACCCAACTTTTTACCCATTTTTCTAATTGTAACTTTTGAAAAAGTGTCCAAGACCAATAATCGGAAAACAATTCTTACCTCCCCCTCCACGGTTAAAATTTGATGAATTATTTCCAGAACCTGTCAAGGCAGCTAATTGTTGAGTGGACAACGAGGATAGGTCATTATTTCCCAAAAGTCCTCCCAAATTCACTGCCTGTGTTAGTGCCCCAAGTGTACCAATATTGCCTAAGCCTAGATGGGATAAAAACAAGTGAATTTTTGTAACTATACCTTGTTTTTAAACTAGGAGCATTTTAAGAAACCTCACAACACTAAAAGTTACCAGATTAAGAGGGTGTTCCAAAAGGGTAGACTTCAGACTTTTCGAAACTAATTGACAATTATGTGACATATGAATTATGTCACAGGTGTCGTGTCCAATGAGGGATCAATGCAAGTCTACAATTTGAATCGTCATTGGCCACAGGCCATGGTGAATAGTGGTGAGCGAGATATCACGAACTGTGATTTAGGAACTGATATATAAAATTCACGAATCACGACTGTTACCTGATCTCGTAGAGCACCGTGACGTGATCACGGCCACAGCATATTTGTAAAAAGTACAACGACTTCGTGTTTTTATTTTATAATATTTTCATATAAACACAAAACTGACAAATATCGTTGTCAGATGTATCAAAAAAGCTGTGTGAAACGGGCTGCAATTCAACCAATAACTAAGCTGCAGAAATGCCAACTTAAATTCAAATCGCTCCTATGAGTTTAAAAACAAGGTATAAAAACCATTATTATGATCTATAAATTGTACATTCCCTAAAAAATTTCTGTTCACCATATTCAGCACCCTAGACATATTCTTTCATAGAAAATTTGACGTTTTTGAAGCATCCAGGTAGATTTCTATTTTTTTTGACATCATGTATGGAACACCTTATATCGGAAATGGGTCGCATCATTTTTTTCATTTCCGACTTAATTGAAGTATTCCATACATAGGCGTGCGCAGACTATTTTATTAGGGGGGGTCAAATATCAAATTGGAATCTTTTGATGAAAAAACAAAGAGCCGTACCCGCCGAAACATTGCTTTTGTATATTGCCGCCCTTAAATTTCTCGCAGTTCATTTTAAAAACCGCTTCCTCTTATCATTGAAAGAACGTTGAAATTTAAAAATTATAAAATGTTTTCAATAGAGTGATATTTTGTAGAATTAGGGTGAGCCCCCCCTGTGGGCACGCCTATGATTCCATACATGAATTCTCACTATGTATAATCCCCCACTTAAAGACCTCAAAATAAGTTCAACATACCTGAAAGAACACCCAACGGCAAAGAGTTATTGGGAACATTTCCCAAAATGCCATTGTTCGCACCACCACACTGACTATTACTAGACAACGAAGGCAAATTGTGAGCGACACCTTTCAACGGCTCTCCATTGGGTCCCAAACCCATTCCAATTGATTTGAACCCTTCCGGCAATTTGAATATATCGCTGGCCCTGTCCATTCTCACCGTTATTGTACGATCAAAAAATGACTGACCATTAAACATAGATATCGCCTGGACAGCCTCTACAGGGTGATCGTATTCAATAATAGCATAACCTTTGATGCGATTATCTTTGTCAAGAGGCAAATCAACAGATGTAAGTTTACCGGCCAATTTAAAGGCATCCTTTACCTTTTTCCTATCAACACCATAATCAAGCTGCGGAATCAAAGGAGAATAGTATTTTAAGTAAATAAAGTAGCTCTGGTGGTTCTATATATCTTCAAGATGTTTTTGAGATACATATATACACACTCAACAAGCAAGGAGCCCTAGGCACTTTTAATTAAAAAAAAAAACCTTTTGGATGACAAACATACAGGTATCTCAAAGTTTTCACAAAGATATATTTATGCTAGGTATTATGGATCACAATAAATGATGTGGAAATATAATAAACTCCCCAATGCTTGAGCCTTTAAAAAAATGCATGAAGAATCTGTTCTAGCGTTGAGTGATAAATATAACTCACTCAACGGTTCTAGGTACTTGTTTAACAAAAACTGGGAATGGAATTTATATCTTCAAAACCTTATTACAAAGCTATAGGACATTTACATGCAACCATAAATACCAAAATTAAAAGCACTGTAATCAACTTCAGCATTCTCTGTGTAGAGATATATACACAATGAATTGAAAAAAAAATACTATTTCCATTAAATATGCTCGTTTGAATTTAAATTAATGATGTAATTAGCAAAATCCTTTCAAAAGAATTTACAAATGTCTTCCCCAATATCTATTATGAATCACCACAATATTTTCATATATTTGACCTTCTGTATTACAAAAAAATGACATTAGAGACAGCAAAGAGAACAACTTTATACACAATATTGGGATGTAGGATACCAAATTTCAAATATATTAATCAAATAAGGTACAAGCTTCAGTTCCACAACAAAGCCACAAGTTGCAAAAAGTACAAGGACTAATCCAATACCATTTTCTATATGTACACCTTGCTGAAGTGTCACCAAACTACAATTGTTTTTGAGCCACCCTGAAACTTCACTGACCAATTTGCTTTTAAAGATACCTAACCATCCCCTTGCTTTTAAAACAAGAATTATCTTCACTGATAATATAGATCATTGTTTATTAATACAGAGGCAAATGACAAAGCTAAGAATGTTTATTAAGTTCTACTCTTGAGATGAGGTACCACATTAAATCGATACACAACTTCCACATGTAAGTACCTACTTCCAATAGAGGTGTATTCAACTCTTAAAATTAACAAAAAATCTGTAGAACCTAACAAGCATCACCGGTAATTCAAACAAAACAACGAAATATATACTTACGTTAGCAACAAAGATTTTATTGCCAAGTGGAGGATCAATTTTTAACGATTCAAGAAACTGTGGACTCAAACCGTAAGTATTACCCCATCGTCCATCGTCATTTCTCAATGACATACTGCTACCGCCTCCACGATCAAAAGACCTATCACCTCTTCTTGAATTGCCAGACATAATAGCCCCGTGTCTATCTCTAGTGACACCAAAATCCTCTTTGATTACGAGTTTACGTCCTTTAACCTCAAATCGCTGCATCACTTCCATACATTTGTCAACAGAAGCTTTATCCGGAAACTCGACAATGCCAGACCCCTTAGGTTTATCAAAATCATCGAAGAACAATTCTACAAATTGAACGTCGCCTACTTCCTCACGAAAGAGGTCTTTTACATCTTGCCAACGATATTCATAAGGAATGTTTGATACATACACTCTAGTTTGTGATGGTTTCATGCTCCTAGGGTCTCTGTTGCTGTTGTTACCACGGTCTCGGCTACGGTCTCTGAAACCACCTCCGGGTCGAGAATTTCTATCGCGGCGTCCACGATCTCTTTCCCGGTCACCTATTTCTTCGGTATCGCTCATATTGAAACCTAGAAAAGAGCTATAGCTTACTAAATCAACTGCAACAGCGAGAGAGTAAAATTTACCTGATTATTATATAGGAGCGTCTGAAACAGTCTGAAATGCAATATTAAATTAACCACAATCACAAATTAAACATAAAAAACCAACAAAGAGTATCACTGACGAATCTTCGATTAATAAGATAACGGAAATGACGTATTTGGTTTTTGATACAACCACAGATAACCCGGTACACCTTTTTTTCAGCTCCGTTCTTCTAGCTCTTTTGCACTGGCTACTAATAACAGTGATAAATGCACGCGCCTCGCATAGCAGTATTGTTTCGTTACAAATAGCGTTCCGGTGTACACTATGTGAACGAGTGCTGTCAAATTTAACTATAGACAAAATTATTTCTCTATGGAAATATGGAAAAAACCTCATATTTTATATTTAGAATGTCTAAAAATGGGCTTTTGTTGTTTACCTTATTTTTCTTAGTTCATATTCATTTTTTAACATTTTTGTGACATCGAAATGAAGATTGATTGTCCAGTAGTTAATTACTCATCCAAAAATAATGGCTTCATGGATAGGAAAAGTGCAAAACCAATTTAATAAAAATGAGCAGTTTGATAATGTTGTACTTACACATGACTTACAGGATTGTCTTGATGATAGTATAGATATTAAATTTAATGATCTGTATTCAGATTCAGATAATATTTCTGTTATTGCTCAAGACAAAGCGAGCACTAGTAATCAAAATGGGTAAGTTTCCACAGTATTTTCAAGAAGTCATTAAACAGAATGTATTAGGAAATACCAATAACGAAGTGCGGTAAGAACAGTATTAAATTCTAACAAAAACTATATAAGCACTGAAAAACTTGTAAAAAATGATAGGCATTATATGCGAGTAGAATTCCAATTTGGGAACATGTTATAGGCTTTCATATACCTACAATTTTTCTACTTTTTTGGCATTAAATTTAGGGGTACTATTTATTAGCCTCTCTTATTTTTGGTGGAGTAACATTTATTTCAGTGTCTGATTTCTGTCTCCACATTTTTATAAGTGAGTTATTAATATGTATCATAAGTAATCTGATATGCAAAATAAATTAAGATTATTTCAGGTACTGAGTATGTTTGGTACCTTCATATAGGTAACATCACTTTATATATAATGTAGAGCATTCATTTTTATTAATTGCCTGTTAATTATATCAGTGTGATAAGATTGTAGTTAACAATAACAAAACATTTAGAGCTACTGTAATGTTACATTCTTTTTTAGAACATATTAGTGGTAGGTATAATACACATATGTGATATAATTAATAGTTCTATCTGCATAATTATATACTATAACATGAAATATACACCAGTGTTATTGATTGCTACAAACTGTTGTTAAATATGATCTACTTGATAGTGTTCCCAAATATCTAATGCAAGGCTATTTGCTTGTTCTGTGGAATAATTACAATTGTCACATTTATTATGTTTACCCCCACACCACAACAAAGATAAAGAGTAAGAGATCTCTCTGGTAATATTTCATGTTTTATCTCAATTTCCACATGATACATTTTAATAATTAATTTTATTCTGATAGTTAAATTGTTTTGATCTTTATTTCTAGTGGAGTATATTATTCTACCAGACAGGCTAAGGCATTGATGTTTATTTGTTGAAGATAAAAGATAAGATAATTGTTTGGTTGAGTATTCGATGGACATATTTCTGTTTATAGTTATCGTTGAATATGTAGAACTGTTATTAAAAAACAATAGGACAATCTAAATGTGAATATTACTAATAACAATTATTTTGTAGTTTTGTCCAACATACTGTATCCCTCGATGAGATATGTATGCAAATTAATCCGGGATCTTCAAGTAAAATGCCAGATGCACCTTCCCATGCCACTTTGACAGTTACTTCAACTAATCCTGATACCAAAGAAACCATTGTTAATAGATTTCATTGCGACTATGAGGGCTGTCCGAGGACCTATAGTACTGTTGGTAATTTAAGAACTCACATGAAAACGCACAAAGGTTAATAAAAACAAATAATTACAATAACTGTAAAAAAGTATTCTACTTCTATTATATGATTTTCAGGTGAATATAGATTCAAATGTTCTGAAGCCGACTGTGGAAAAGCCTTTTTAACATCGTACAGTCTAAAGATCCACATAAGAGTCCATACGAAAGTGAAACCGTTTCAGTGCAGAGAAATAGGATGCGACAAAGCTTTCAATACAAGGTACAGATTGAGGGCGCATGAACGTTTGCATAATGGTAAAACTTTCAATTGTGAAACAAATGGATGTAATAAATTTTTTACGACACTCAGTGATCTCAAAAAACATATTAGAATCCATACACGAGAAAAACCCTATAAGTGAGTGCTTTAATTATTTTAAACTGTGGAAATCATTTTACTAATAATTCGAAAAGCGCTTTCATTAATCTTAATTCGATTTTTATTACTAAATGGGGAAAATAACGGCTAACATTTGATATTTTGATGTGAATATTGTCTAACAGGATAAATGTATGCATAAGTTAAGGAAGGGTGGAGGTTGGAAGGGATGAGAGAGTTTCACTGGTGTTTAAAATCATTTTATAACTGAACATATCATCATTACAATTAACTTTAATTTTAAGGTGTTTTGAGGAGATTAAAGAAAAATGTCTTTGCAAAGTAAGAATTTGGAATATTTTTATTGATACAGAATAATTATCGGTTGTGGGTTTTGCATGTTTTTATGGAATTGGTGGAAAGTGTTTAATGTTCCTTCTTTTTTAGGCATATTTTTATAATGACAACACATTTTCATATTAAAGTTGAAATATTTTTAACACATTTATAAAAATTTAATTGGATTTCTACTGCAGGTAAATGAAATTGTTCATATTTAGGAAACAATTTTTATTTATGTAATCGTTAATTTTGTTTTTATCATATTATTTTCTGCACATTTTGTGTGATTCCCATAGACCCTGTTAAAAAATTCTAAATGTTCAAAATATGTATCATTACGAAGCTGTCTTTCCTATTAGACCAAATAACGTTGTGGATGAAACATTAATTTTATTTGTATGGAATTATTTTTAATTTAAAACTATAATTTTTGTTTAATGACAACTTTGCAAAGCTATTCGCTTGTTTAGACATTTTTCCAATTTTTTCTCTTTTTTTTGCTTAAACGTTTTTTGTTTTGAGACATGGCTTAATAATTTACATTCATTTGGGCTTATGATTGCTTGAACATTTTGATTTTATGTAACCTGGCTTATTATAGAATTTACAAGCTAGTCAATGTAAAAAGAGACCGTTTAATTAATGAATTTCCAATATCTATTAGGTTTTTTTATTTGTGGATAAATTGAAACACTATTTTGACTGGTTTGTAATTTCATTATTGAAACATGCAAGAATGATTTTTTAAACTTCCAATGCACTATAAAATTTCTAAATGAGCTAGCAGCAATCAAGATATTCAGAAATATCTAGGTATTGCAAATGCCTCGTTAGACATACTAAATCATTCATTTACAGTCTTTTTTAATTACTTCAATCCTCAAAATCAACTGTAGGTACTTTAATATACTATTAAACCCAATAAATGTCAACTAAAAATATATTTACCTCAAAATTTTACGTTTTTCAGTTGAGTCTACTATCTTTCAATAATTTTTTCTATTGATTTTTTATTTTATAGCTTATCATTGAGGTTTTTTTCTTCTTAAGGCTTTGAAGACTTTGTTTTTTATAAATCTGAAACTTTTTTAAACTGTTAGTTCTCTTCTTCTTTTTAACGACCTCTTAACTGGCCTCTGTTGTTTCAGTTCTCCAGGCAAGATACTATCTTGTGACTTGCACATTTTCTACGTTAATATAGGAGTTCATTCTAAGGTTAGTGTGGCCAATAAAAAGTGGTTTTTCTGTCAAGAATGACAGTTAAGGCCTACCCTTCAAAACATAAGATTTTTGCATATTTTTTATCATTGCAAACATAATATATATTGCTTTATTAAAATAATGAATACACCCCCGAAGCGTATATCTTGAAATGTAAAATGACTTTTTAGCTGAATACTTAACATATCGGTGGCCAATTATTCTGGGAGCTCTTGGTATGTCACCATTTTATTTCTGTTATCTGTCACTAGTTATGTCAGATGTCAGTGGAAAAAGTAATTAGAAGAATAGGGATAGGTACACCTAAATAGAAATGCTACAGAAATCTAATCGAAAATGGTCATACAGAATTAAACGAATATCAACAAAAATAAATATAACAGATTTGACATAATTAGTGACTGAATGACAGAAATGAAATGGTGACTTGCCAGAAGTTCCTAGAGTATTCAGCTAAAAAGTCATTTTAAATTTCAAGATATACGCTTCGGGGGTGTATTCATAATTTTAATAAAGCAATATAGATGTTTGCAATGATGAAAAACATGCAAAAATCTTATGTTTTGAAGGGTAGACCTTAACTGTTATTCTTGTCAGAAAAAACCACTTTTTGTTGGCCACACTGACCTTTGACTGAACTCCTCTATTTGTGATATCGGATTTCGTCCCTTATTATTTGGATTTTGTTTCTTAATATTACTTAAAAGAGATAATTTTTGATGAATCTTCAAATTTTCTTTTTCCTAACTGGCCTCTATCTTCTTGGTTCTCCGTACACAACTCTATCTCATCTAATGACTTGTTTTTTTGAGTAATTTACAGTAATAGATATCTGATTGAAGCTATCCCGTTTGGAAACTATGTTTTTAAACTATTATTAGAAAAATTTGAGTATTATTTCAGATGTAATGTCAGGGAGTGCGGTAAAGCGTTTGCGGCGAGTCATCATTTAAAAACACATATTCGGATACATACAGGAGAAAAACCGTACGCTTGTAAAGAAAACGTCGAATGTACTAGAGCCTTTTCGACTCAACACAGTCTAAAAAGTCATATAAAAACGCACCAAAGACATGATAAGTACTTTAATAACGAACCTCCTGCTAGATCTGACGAGGGAAACAAAGAAATACAAATAACAATACCAGTAGGAGGGGGAGAAAACAACCAAAACGGTAAAAAAATTCTTCTTTCTCCATTAAAAATTATTCTTTGATTTAAACTTTCAGATTACGCTGGAATTCAACCAGAAAGCACAAACGACGCAAACATTAATTTCGAAAATATTTACTACAATGTTACTGCAGTACCCTCCGATAATTTACTCGATAACAGTTTCGTATTCACCGAAATAATACCGGAGAAACACGCGGCTGTCGTGGAAGAAGAATTCGAAATGGCCAATAGACTTAAAGATTACGCTACGGTCGCAACGGAAAATATACCACTACAACTTTTGTTCAATATCGGCACGGAAAACGTCAAAGAAAATGAACCTTTGATCAACACACGGGACGAATTGGATGGCAACTCGATAATATCAGAATTTCAGAATTTAAACGATTTGACGGTAAACGTGGAGAAAAATTTTAATTTCGACTTAATTTCTAATAAAGAAACGGATCCACAAAAAGCAAACAACGAGGATCTACTGAGTCAATCAGATTGGATTGATTTAGTCGCCGGGGCTTCCCAGCTAGATCTCGATAAGCAAACCACGTCCAACAACGATTTAGATCTGGACTATATGCTGGATAATGTTAGTTTACCGCAAAATCCACCAGAAGTTGTATTACAAAAAGAAACTACCGCTCAAATTACAACCGAGTACGCTACAGGATCAAATTGTTGTCAAAAGGAACCAATCATGACTTATTTACCTTCTACTGGATCAAACTGTTGTGGTAATGGATCGAATTGTGTCCCACCGCCTCTTGTAACTTTCCCACCACCTTCCAACTCGAGTTGTTGTGGAAATGGCGGTAAGTGCGGGCAACAACCTCCAATACCGAGTCCGGTCGATAATATTTTAAACCATACACAACGTCAATTGGCCAACTGCAAGTCTAAACAAAATTCTAATCATAATTGCGCCGAAAAAGGCGAGCAATGCTGCGTGGTGGTGTGTCTGAAGACGATCGATCAGTTGAAGCAAATGCTGACGATCGCTTCGGGCTGCGGAAATTTTCAAACGTTAACGCTAGGATGTGTGAATAGTAATAATTTGGGTGTGTAACCGTGATAATAATGGAATTACGGGTGCTATTATTTGTTTTGTAGTCGATAGATGTTTATATACCAGTCACAAAGAGATGCCAAATAACTAACTTTTCAATTTGTTTTTTTTTATTTATTGTGTTAAAGCTAGTATTATATATTTTATTCGAGAATATACTCTTTTTAAAGTTAATCGAGTGTTTTATTTCCCTTCCTTGATACATTTATACACTTTGATAGCTCCATTGGATCAACGAACTGTTGGATACTTAACTGACAGTTTATTATGAATTGTCGGTAGTTAGCAACGACGTCCCAACGTTGGTTAACCTGTACGCCAAACAATAACCAACCAAAACACTTACATACCATGACACAGCGTGGTGTCAACTGTCAAACTGTCTTTTGAAGTTATTTAATTCAAAAATCAAAAGATCTGTGTTTCAATGTCTCAGTGCCTAGACTAGAAGCTCTTAAGTTTTTATCTCCATTTGTCGATGACTACTGCTAACAGCATTGAACTGATAAATGAAATTTGCAAGCCAAGGGAGAAAGTGACAGTTGACAAGACCGAACCACAGACTACACAATAGGGCATGTCCACGTGACGTTACAAACTATTTTGCCACAGATATGATCTACTATGAATGGACCTTAATAAAAATTTGATAAAAAAATTTTGCAGTCTTAAACTTCAAAATAATTGAGTTAACTGTATAAACCCTCACTTCGTGGAATCTACTCATCATATGGTTTTAAATGAAACTAACTGTTTCTAAATGACTCCACAATATATTTGTAAAAATGTGTAAATTGCAATTGAATTATTGACATTGACATTATATCGAAACAATTGTCAATAATTCAATTGCAATTTACACATTTTTACAAATATATTGTGGAGTCATTTAGAAACAGTTAGTTTCATTTAAAACCATATTCAAAATAATTTTTGATTGTCTAGTTGTAAAATTTTTTCTGTTGTGTCAGTTAGGGATAAAAAAATTAATTTCCACTTATTTTTTCTTGACAACGGTAGCTGGAACGCTACCGAAACGTTGAAATAAAGAATTTAAAAATATTGTGGTTTAATTTCCCAAGAAATTAAAAAAAGAAGATATTTTGACAACAGTCTGGTGGTAAAACAATAAACAAAGCGTTCAGAACACGTGCTACTTAATAGTGAGGTTATGCTGATTTATAATGATAGATCGTGTTTGAGTTTAGTTGGTTTTGCTTCAGTGTACTTATAAAGTTATTTTAATTGTTGAGCTTGCATATTTAATAATATATAATATAGGTTAATAGTTGTTTGTTGTTTGATAATTTTTCATCGTGTCTATTGTTTGTTTTACCACCAAGGTAATGTCAACTGTCACATGCACTATACATTACATAGTAGGTGTTTTCGATTATTTACTTTTGGCTGCTATAGTAGCAGCTCGTAGTAACTGAATTTAGTTCGTTTATTACCGGGCGTGACGCCTAGTCTTACCTTCCCCTTGCCCCTTGAGCACATACCGAAAAGTATTAGCTTCAAGCCACGGACATTGAATATTTGACGTTTGACCGGTTTGACGTTTATTTAAAGGTTAAGATTGTGCCGATTACGATTTAAACCTTACTAAAAAAAATCTAAATATGCAAAATTATATTATCAAAATCATTATAATTGAAAACTGTTCTTCTGACAACAGGAAATTCATGGGCATTGACACATGACAAGTGGTTTTTGGGATCCTAAAAAATTCGTTTTGCGTAAAAGTCGTGAAATACTGAGGCGTCACGCACAAGTGCTTGAAGCCCAAATAAACGAAAGCAACAAATGTAATCGTAAATATTGCACAGATTGTATTTCTGCTACCACAGTGGCGGAGTGTGATGTAATATTTTAGATTTTATACAGTTGGCAACATATAATCCGGTGAAAAGCTTGTTTCTAATCTAGGAGGAGCATTTTAGGAAAGCTCAGTCACGCCACTAAAAGTTACTACATCGAGAGAATGTTGGGCCGTGTTCAGTCTTCCTTAAGCTTTTTAATTACAATTAATTACAATACACACAAAAAGTGACAACTGACAAATATTGTCAGTGGTATCAAAAGAGCTGTGTGAAACGGGTGGTAGTCTGACCAATCACTAGACAGCAGGAAAGCCAACTTAAATTCAAATCGCTCCTCTTAGTTTAAAACAAGGTATAGCTGTACCAAACTCAAATGATTGACTAAAGTGGTCCAATTTACATTTGCATTAAAGAACAATGCTGTTGCTTTTTGAGTAGTGTAAATATTTTTGTTTAAGTTTGTCACTGCCAATCTATACAGAGCCAAAACCGAAAAATCACTAATAAGTTAGTAGATTTTCGCAGTGCTGCCATGTTACGCACTACGTTAAGCGTTAAACGTCAATTTTTAAAAATGTACAGAAAAAATTGAAACAGAAAACTTGATTAGAGAAAAAAAGTGAGCTAGGCCATTTTCTTGAATCGTTTTAATAGAAAAGAGTGAATACAGTCATAAAGAACGGGTCAAACTAAAAAGGGGCCAGACGAAATAAATAACCCCAAATGTTGATGTGTATAAATGCTATGCGAATTGTAACAAATTTCTCGGTAGAAAGAAAAACTTATCTTTCCGGCTAACATACGATTCTTTATATAAGCGTAGCGGCACTAACAACGAGAGTTTCAAGGAAGACAATAGACCATTCCAGAACACATTGTTTTGACAAGACGGACAACCGATCAGTTTGGCTGTCATCTGGATGTCGGATATATTGCTTTGTTGGACAACCGATCA
>CAJUYH010006895.1:8293-18902 GCA_910591685.1 Galerucella tenella
ATACAATTCCGTATCATTTATTATTTATTTGTTTTGTACACCTCTACTTTCGAGAAACATATTCTTTCATTATCAATAATATTTTTCTTTCCATATAATCGGAAACAATTGATTAAAAATATTTCAAGCAAGCGTAGCGTATTGCTACTACATTGCAACAACTCACAATAAATATGTATATATATTTGGAATATTTTCATTACAAACGAGTATTCGCTCTTATGCTTCTCGTCATGTTGTCACTGATAGAAAATGAATTTTCAGAGTTCGCAAAAACATTCTATTGTGCTGTCAGTCTTGATCACCGATCGATCTTCTTCGTTTTTTTCATCTGTCGTTTCTCAATTCAACAAGAAATACAGAAAATTGCTACGTCTCTTTTCAATCCTCATCTCCAAATTATCCAGCAGAAATATTTTTATTATGGTTTTCGAATTTGTATGATTTACCGATGTAATGAAAAGTATTGGACAAGTCTACTACTGCTTATCAAAAAAATTTTATTTTTATAATTTCAATCATTCCTTTGTCCACAACAATATCATATCGACGCAGCCATTGAATGAAATCACAAAAATATATCATTATTATGTTGCTCCATTCTATATTTTTTCATATGCACGATAATAATAATAATAATAATAATAATAATCAGCATTGCAATCTCTATTTCTTCATCAGAGAAACATTTTATCGACTTTTGTGTCGCTATGCAATAATAATAAATAAGTAACTTTACCAATTGCGAATGTATAAAGTTTGAAATTCAATTCCGGAAATTTTTTTCACTTATCACAGAATTATAACCAAACCATCGGCCAATACAATGTTTTTTGTTCTTTTCTTTTTTGTTTTTGATCAAATTACGGAATAATACCACGAGCAGAACATTCATCATATAATTATATTTACAGTCTTTTCTTATAATTTTTCCATCTTCCATTTGTAAAATCATATATACTCATGTATAAATGTCTAACAGTAATTAAAGAAATAATAATAATAATAATTTATGGAAACTGGCCGACGGATAATTTTATCTTTCGCTTAAAGATTCTTTCGAGAATCTTTATAGTTGGCCGTAATAAATGGCAGTAATAGATGTGAAATAACAATTGATGTATAATGTTAAATTGAATAATAATTATTAAATAGATATGGTGACGGCGTTGGAAAGAGTACAACAATTAATGTTGTTAATATTTGTTTTGTTATTTTGTTCTTCGCATATATTTTTTTTTTCTTTCTCATTACGCAGAATGATTCAACAAGGAGTTTACACGTATACTCGCATTGAAATAGATATCACGCGCACGAATATATGTTGACATAGAAATAAATAATAGGACAATTTGATAGACTCACTCCTGTCAGAGGGCGGCCAGAGTGGTACTGTCACCGTCCATCGTCTGTAAACACGTGTGAATCATGTCTCTTTTTTGGAATACCACAAATCAGAGCATGCCGCCACTACAACACTGACAGTAACACGTTCCATGCGCCATTGAGATATTTTTAATTCTTTTTTTTTTTTATATATGTTTGGAATAAAACGGAATGATAATAAACGTAAATGTCTTCAGAGAAATATCGTAAGCATAAAACCCTGATTAAACGGTGTGTGGCTAAATGTTGTGGCAAGAAAAAAGGAGACTGAGAATAAATATAGAGCAAACGATAAATAGTGAGAGAGACAACAGGAAAATGCGGTGAAAATGCTTTCAAAACGCGGCCAAGATTCATTTTACTACATTCTCGAATTTATATCCGGGGGGGAGGCCGGTGTGCACAAATGTTTACATGCCAATTCGTAATTAAATCTATTGATCTTGTATATTAACATGTATCAAAGAAAAAAAAAACGTAAATATTTATGGGTATTTCGAAAATTCGTTCACATACACTGATATTTACTGACGACTATCGTATATGAGTGGCGGAATTTTACAATAAATCGGGTAAAGTTTCAACACAGAATTTCTCTTGACAAATAATTCTTTTTTTTTTCGTTTTCGATGTTAATTCAATTGTTTTGTGCTAATGAAAATGATTCTTATCCATGTAATATTACAAACAGAAAAGAAATAGTGTGCAATGGGAAAAGAAGCTGCAAATACATTTAGAGCAATTTTTATTTGTGAAGAGTGAAAACGAGTCATTTGTAAAATTGCTTGCATGCTAAAGGAATAAAATTAATTCATGCAAATATATGTACATCAAATATTACGGGGGCTACTAAAGAAAAATAAAGTATTGTCATGAGGTATAATTATCTGAATGAATTTTTGCAAAAAAAATACTCACAGTGGGATTTTGCGGTGCCAAAGTATGTTTACTCATCACAATTGTGGTTGTTTTAAGGTGATCTTTAGTTCCGCCGGGTGACTTGGGTGGTATGGGCGTGGTGGAATCGACTGGACTATTCGGTTTATTCACTAAGGATTCAGCTGCTCGCACTACATCCAACACCTATGTAAACGAAAAAAAAAAAAAAAAATTCTATGTCTACTCGTTGCTCTAATTCAATAATACTATTTAACTATGTAGCAAAATTCCATGCGTCATTAATTCAATCAATATTAACAAAAAAAATCATATCAGCTGTATCATAAAAAAATATTTCACCTTTTCCGGCGTCGATTTTTCTCGTTGTTCAATAAGTGCACGTTCACGTTCCTCTTGTTCCCATGCAACAAGCTCAGCTTTCATTTCTTGCTCCTGTCGCAGTGTCGCTGCGTCTTCATCGTCACGATCCAAACTCGATACACTCTGTGACAATGACTTTAAACCTTCGGCTGACGACTCTTTATTGTCTGTAGAACGTTTGGATTCTTTAGATTCACGCCCGTCTGACAATGATAAAATATGTTCGACTTCACTTCTGTCGTAGCCCTTGCACACCACCAGAACAATTCGATTGCCAGAACATCGTAGGATATTTACAGCTTCTTGGTGTGTTACACCCAACAATGAAGTACCATTCACTTCCAATAATCGCATTCCCACCTGATTAAATTTATTTGACGTTTAAATTCATTTTCGCGTATTTGGCATCTATAAAATAATTATATTATTTACCTTCAATCTTGCGTCACGACGCGCAGCACCACCTGAATTTATTTTTGATATAAATACACCTTCGTCCGTATGATCCAATGGATTTCCACGTTGTCCTCTAAGTCCGCCTTTTATGTGCATGCCAAGTTTCTCACCAGGTTCTTTCACAATCACTAGTTCCTTCAAATTCATAATTCCAATATTTTTTTACAATGATTTTTCGGTAAATGGAGTATTTAATATTTTTTTTTTAAGAGTAAAAATATTGTTGGATAATGTACAATAATGATTATTAGTGTAAATTGACGTGTAATATCATAATATAGCTTAATACGATAGCAATAAGCATAGAAAGCCGTGTAATCTACAGAGAAATTAATTGATGAATCAATCAAATAATCAGTTTAATGTATGCAACAGTGTCATTATGAATATGAGCAATAGTCAATGGATAAGTATATATTTAGAGGGGTCATCACGTTCAATTACTTACTGTTACTGGGATGTACTCTATTTCGACCAGCTTGTTGGAGCAAGTTTTTTGTCATTAAGATAATGATTCATGTGTATTCGATAATACCGAAAATTTAATTGCAATAATTTTTATCGTATGAAATTCTCATCAATTTCGAAATGTCAATAGTAATAATATTTTTATCAATTAATTATTATGGAGAATGAATAAAAATATATATTTTTAAATTCCGTGAATTGTCAATATAAAAAAAATTTGCTCAATGATAATTACATAACTATTGATAATTAAATACTCGCGTGCGTTATATAGCATAAGGCAAAGCAACTAATTCACGGTGTAAAAGCTGAGAAATATTAAATGAAATATTGAGCAACAATATTCCGATATTCGTCAATTAAAAGTTACCTGATAATTCTCTGGCAGTGGATCATGCTGAACAGTAAGAATAATTGATTCGCCGGGTCTCAATAATTCCATTACTGCCTCTTGATGTGTGGCCTTTGTAACATCAGTTCCATTAACTTTTAATATCCGATCTCCAAGTCTCAATTTACCGGATTTCGCGGCAATGCCACCAGGTACAACCTGATCAATTGAACAATATCGTAAATTACTATTTACGATTGTTAATCAACATATATATTTAAAGCGTCATACCGAATAACGATCACAGTCCATTATTGGCACATAATAAAATAAGAGCGCCATCATAAAGCTTGTATCAAACATAATTCAACTATTATGGTTTACGGCAAAGAAATTTTATAGTCCTCAAAAAAACAACGTTCAAAAATACGACGCGCCGTGTAAATATACCACGTCTTCAAAATTAATATATGAATACTGTTTAAGTAGAAAAAATCGACTCTGATCGTTATTCGGGGCGACGCTTCATTTATTTTTTATTCACTTTCAATGAAATCATATGTACGCACGTGGGAGATAAAAATACCATGCTCCTTCACACCAAATGGCGTGCACGAATGATCAGTTCCACCAATGATACTGAATCCCAATGAGCCTTCTTTCAACAGCACAACATCCTATAAAATTCAGTAAATAATTATTGCTCCTATTTACGACATTCACGTGTAATATGAAGATATATTTACATTTCATTCTATGGTACAATTTAATTTAAATAATCAATTTTGAGGAAAGTATGGCCAATTTAAGGAGAGGAAGGTAAAGAGAATGGATTGTGGATTATTGAGCAGCGAAAATATATACAATGTATAGCTCCTAGCGGAATTATTTCAAACCCGTGCAATTAATTTCTATGCTGGTGATGATTGATGACCTTGGTGTTTTTTTTTTCTCTACTTATAATGAGTTATTGTACGGGAAATTCAATTTCCACCTCATAATACATTACATATTTGGTATGATAATGATTTCTACTTACCGCGATCTCTACGCAGTGTGGGGGAGTTAATATAAAAAGAAAAAAAAAAAAAAAAGAATATGTGCTATCAATAACTTCTCATCATTAAATGAATTGTGCAAGTGCGTGATGTGATAGAAGCAACACCTACGTCTATGATATTTTTCTAATAATCGCAACGAAAATAAAAATAAACAGATGTGCTGAAGAAAACAAAAATTCGATAAAAAAAGTCTCAATACTATAGACAAGCTTCAAATGAATAAAATAGAAACACGATAAAATTCGTAGAGTAGCGCAAATTGTTCGACACATCTCATGCGTGGATGCTACTTCCAACTCCACATACCTCAATGATGACAGGCAGCACCAGATGATTGTCGGTGACACGCGTTACCACTGTCTCGGTGAGTGTGCTCTTAGTGATGACCTCGGTAACTTTACCAAGTGTAGTGGGCGCCGGGGGAAAATTAACATCCCCAGGTAAATTATCAGGCTGCTTGATTGTCACTGTCACAACCGGGCCCTGCTGGGAGTCTGGTGAGGGCGAGGAAGTCGGAGGTCGTAGGAAGTGAGCGGGAATCATGGCCTGAAATTCCTCGTTGGTGATTGGCTTCGGTACCTGTATGTCATCCTGTGGTGATGTTGGTCTTTGTTCCGTTTCTTCATTTGGACTCGTCGCAGCACTTCTTTGTTGGTGTTGTTGTTGTGGTTTTTGTGGTTGCTGCTGCTGCAGCTGCTGGTGTTGCTGTTGTTGTGACAATGTTTGTCTTGGCGCCGGTTGAGGATACTGATTTGGACTTGGGCTGGTTTTGCAATTAGAAACTCCAGTAACGCCATTCATTTTAACTACACCATTAACAGCTGCTTCGACTTTAGTTGGTAGTGGCGCTGGTGGTGGAGGCGGTGGCGTTCTCGATGTTGGACTGGGTGAGAGTGTTTTATCAGCGTCCATGGAGCGTCGATATCCAGCGTAACCTGGACGATTAGCCATGTAACTGTTCGCATTATATAATCCAGTATATGGTCGCGGTCCACCGATCAATCGGGGTGATTTCTCAGAGGGGGTCACTTGCATCATTGGGTTTGCCTGGGATAGAGGTATCTCGCGCTCCACTACCAATCGAACGAATCTTTCCAGACCCGTTAACATTGCCACTGCTTGCTCATGTTTTGCGCCAGTCATCTCCACGCCGTTGATCTGAACACAAAATTTTATATTCTTTCATATTATGGTTCAATGGTGAGATGGAGATCAAAGAGTATTACTTATCAATTTTTGTTATGTATTTTTTTTAAGTACATACCGATATTACTCGGTCGCCAATTAATAATTTTCCATCTTTCTGTGCCACACCACCGTCCGTTATTCTTGAGATAAAAATGGCCTGATTATGTGTGTGTGTGTATGGGTGTGTGTGTGTGTGTGTGTGTGTGTGTGTATTTGTATGGGGATAAAAATAAAATCAATGTTATATCATTATTCAACAGATGATGCAGATAATGATCATAATAATGTGAAAGAAAATGAATAGATAAATAGAAAACATACATCGGTGTTGTCTTTGAATGGCTGCGATCCCTTTCCACCGGCAATACTGAATCCAAGACCATTTTGATCGCGAATTAATGTTGTGTGAACGAGTACAGGCATCAATGGCTCTTCTTCATTGCTAACTGGTGGCAAAGGTTCCGGAATTTTTTTCGTCTGCAACAAATGATTTATATACATAAACAATAAAATACATTTATAATAATAAATATTCATTGAGATGATTATTTAAGGCAGACAAATTGATTCCTTACTTTGACATAATCACGAGGGAGACTATCGCCATTCTCGAGATTGTGCGACAATGTTGTTGAAGATACATATGAAGTAGCACTGGGGGCGCGACTCGTACTGAGAGTAGAGCATATTGAATCTTTTCTTATTGAACGCTGGAATTAATTTGATATTATAATTAATATATTATTAATATTGAATATAATAAATGAAAATGAATTGGAGCACCGATATTTTTACCTGTTCGGGAGTTTGCAAAATCCTCGTTACTTCACGTACAATAACTAATACCAAAACACGACCACATGCTTTCAAAACTTCAACTGCGTCATAATGGTCAACGTCAACTACCGAAACGCCATTTACCGAAATAACCTTGTCGCCAACCTTCAAACCAGCTAAATCCGCTGGGCCACCTATTGATGGAATGACCTCAATTAAAATTGCAATTATAGAATATTGGCATATATATATATATATATATACATAGATGGAAAGTAAATTCACATTGGAACTTTATAGACAGAAAAAAAAATGAAAATAAAAATAGCCCACCCTCAGTAACTCGGGAAATAAAAATTCCCTCGTCATCGCCTTTGAATGGTGTTGATCCAATGCCACCAGCTATCGATAAACCAAGTCCGCCTGTCGTTCGTTCGATATGAATTTCATACTGCTCGTCTCGCACTTCAATAGACGGTTCTACATCCGATGTTGCACCTAAAATATTTATTAATAACACTGTTAAACTATAAAAAAAAAAAAAAAAAGAGAAAAAAATAGCATGAAAATATGCAACTAAAATTTATTTGGAATTTTATATTTCACAGTAGTCTGCGTAAATGAAAGGATGCACCTTTAGCTCTTCTTCGTTTTACAAATACCCGATAACGTTTTGGCATTTTTTTTTTTTTTTCACCATTGAAATAATAACGGGGTTATGATCATTTATACCATAAGTTACACTGAGTAATATCACAAATGATTCATGCTTAAAAAATGGCCGCGCTATCGTTGTTTAGATCGATGCTGGTGTTGGAATACTACGCCAGTTGTAGCCATTAATGGTAGAGTGAGAGAGATAATGCAACTGACGATAAAAAGATGAGTAATATAATCATTATCTTATCATCAAGTAGAATTGTACAAGAACAAACATGTAAAATACTAAGGAGGGAAACGAAGCACGAGTGAGAAATGATAAAATTAGGAAATACTTTTTATCACACGTTACGATTGAAAATTCGATTAAATAATTGTAGTATTTAATTTAATTCATTTAGTTACCTTGACTGTGCATGTCGTAGCTGTCGACAGACTCCAACGGAAGACTGGTAGATACTGATGTATCTTCGCCTTTCTTAATCAACGCCTAGAGAAATAATTATATTTCATTTTAATTTTGCAGACCTCGTGGTTAGCCGCTGTATGTGGTTTTTATTTTTTTATTTAAACAGCAGAAAAATTATATGTTGACTAATAATGAATTCTATACCACGATATATTCATTTTGTTTCAACCGTTATCTTATAAAATTTACAATCATTTCAAAGCTCAATGAATGCCACTCCTAAATTATTATTACATTATTATACATGTAATTAATTATTTGAATAATCAATTAAATACGGTCATTGAAAAACTGTGGTCGTCCAGTGCGAATGGAGTTGTCAGTATATCACACAAGCTCTTTTTTTTATGTTCTGGCCGTTTAACGTTGATGCAAAAACAATTAACATCGAGGAAAAAATAAATAGAAAAATTACAAGCAGAGAAAATTTATAATTATTATTAAACACCGTGAAGAAGGTGCATTAGATTTTTCCCAACATATAAAAGTGATAAATATAATTTTGAATAGGTATAATAAGAGTAATTTGGATGACAAAAATTTGTATTCGTAATCTAATACTTGAATCTCCCCAGACAAATAGTGATCGTAGAGGAACAGGGAAAAAAAAAATGAATATATTAATGAATGCAAGAGCGATTGAAAACAAATACCATAAACCACATAACTATATTATTATTTATGATGCGATGAAAGTGCGAATGAAAACCCCGAATTATAAAAATTTCACAGAAAAACACGTACTCACTACGGCATTCACAATTATAACTGACTCAATATTCTTACAAAATTAACCGAAAAAAAAAAAGAAAAAGCGTTAGTAAGAATAAAGAATAGATAAAACAAAACAAAAAAATTCAACAACAATGCCATTATCTCGTGAAAAATTACACGAGTGCAGGCAGCGATGCATTTATGTTTTTTTTTTCCTTCGATCTTCAAATTTATATCAATTGCTATTATTATTATTATATTTCTTCAATTAAAATATTCAAAAATGAAAAAAAAAAAAAATACAAATAATTTTGTTCATGATTCAATTCTGTTTGTGATATTCATAACAAATGCTGACCTGTGCGATGATGGAAGCAACTTTATCCTTGTCAATCGTCGAATGTATTCGCTTGTTTTTCAGATGATGTGGGGTATCACGTCGATGAAGTCTGTTTGGCTTACCCGGTTCGCCCCCACCCTCGTAATCCGTGTCTTCCGATATTGTAAACTCGACATGTCTCTGCATATCATCACCCTCCGATTCATCGTCATCCCTACCCCTCGATTCTGACACCGAACCCTCCACCTCGACAGCATCCTGCAACAGGATCCCTATCCTCATCCACCCATGTCACGATATTGCCAATTTTTTTTTATTTCTTTCCTCTATTTCTTCCTTTACTTCCCATCTTGTATCATTTATTATCAAATTTATTATCAAACCCTCACGCATTTATTTACCAATTCCTTATTTTTGTTATATCCATTCAACCGACTTTCCTTTGTTTTTTTTTTTCTTTGATTGATTATTCGCACTGAACGCATTTACAAAACAAATTATCCAATCGCATTTTTATATATGTTTACATATTTTTATTTTATAGACTGAAATAAAAATAATTTGACCAATAGCTTTGAATATTTTATAATTGGACTTACCGATGATGTGGATTGTGGCTCAGGTGTATAACGATTGCCACCATCTCTGTCTCTATGTATCATTTGAATATTGGACATGTCGTTTGTCACTTCCGACGTTGCAACTTTCGCATCGTCTGCTTCGCTATCGTGATTTACATTCTGTTGTTGTTGCGTTGATTCATCCAACACTTCCTCGTTTGTGTGCGATGTTTCCAACTCAACTTTATCAAGTCCAAATGTTTCCGAGACATCCTATATACAACATTTTCGAGGTGAAATATAAATGACAATTTCATTTTCAGCATTTCGCAATGCATTAAAATAGACTCGGTGCTTTTAGTAAATGTCAAATAGATTGTACAATGTGTATATAAATACCTGATCATCAGTTGAGAGTTGTTTTCCTTTGTTGAATAATTTGTGAGCTTTTGCTTTGAGTTCCTTTGGATGTGGCGTATTTTGTCTAACAAATGGTGTCTGAAAAGAAAAATAATATAATAAAGAAAATTGATATATGTTTTTTTTCTCGCTGCAGAAGATTGAGAAGGTATTTTTGATTATTATAACATATTAATACTTACATAATGGTGGCATATTTGCATTCGATTATATTCAATAATGATAATAATAATAATAATAATAATAATAATAATAATAATAATAACAATAATAATAATAATAATAATATCGGGTGTGAAATTAAGAGTACAAAAATGATTACGAAACAGTATATTTGAAAATAATATATATTCTATGTGTTAGCGTGCAATTAGTTATACCAAAAAAAATAAACATTTGATAATTAAATACTTATACAATATCACATGCATGCAATTCATGTAATTATGTCACAGGATTATTTGCGTTTATCATAACTAGAACTAAAGGAGAAAAACGAAAAAAAAAAAACAAAAAAAA
>CAJUYH010006896.1:0-18899 GCA_910591685.1 Galerucella tenella
AAAAAAAAAAAAAAACAAAATATAACGGAGGAAAGTAGTTGTGACCTAGAATAAATTCACATCTCTTATTCCCATTAAAAGTCGTTTATTTATTTTATTATTTTTCTTTTTTTTTCTTTCAACCTATCATCAACATGTCACGTTTAAAAGTTAACTGAAAAAAAAAATTTATCTATCTAATAATAAGTCTATTGAAAATAAAAATGATGTAGAGCAAAAAAAAAGTTGATTAATAAATATACCTTTCATGTATCTATTTAAATCATGGTGTTGTCCATTTTGCCCCACTTTCCCCTAATAAATATATATATATACATATATATTTGCTTGTCATGCAATTCATATGTCACCCGGAAATGGTGAAAACAATTGTGATAACATATGTGTGTGATGTGTCCAGAATATCGTTGTATTTCAAATTATTTTGCTATCACATTTTATTTTTTATTCTTCATCTCTATTTTTCTATCGTCTTTGCATTTAATGTTTAATCTTTTTTCGTTTCTTTTCCTCAAAGCCTTCAATAATATAACACGTCAGACACAATTTGCCAACAGGTTTACCTGTTTCATCCATTATCGGTTGAAATAAATACACACCTGTCTCTTCCTGACTACTTTTTAAAACCTGATGCCGCAGCCATGTCCACACACACACATGTGTCTTATATAATTAAAGTGAGAAAAAAAAAAGAACGAAAAAAAGAAAAAATAGCTTTTCGTTTTGTAACACATCTTTCTTGTATAATAACTCTCAATTATAATCTTTTCCCTAATTCTACAAATTATTTTCACATTGATACATTTAACATTGCTGTAAATTAGCAATAATAAATTCTCCAATTTTTATTTATCCCTTTAATAAAAAATTATCATTTATAAAATATCAAAAGCCATTTCTATCATTTATTATTAAATAAAAAAAAATATATTTATGCTACTGGGCAATATGTTGTGGACACATAAAAATATCTCATTAATGTCTATTAGAAAGTGCTCGAAAATATCATTCTTTCCGTCTCTCTCTCTCTCACTCTCCACCTGCCAATGCAAATATGACCTTTACTATTTTTCGTATGGTTGAATTAACTCGAATATGCAGTCTTTATATATCTATATAAATATATATATGTTTATAAATAAAAATAAATTTAAAGTAAAAGTTAGAAACTAATTTTTTTATCGGTCAAATAAATTAGATACAGCTTAAAAGTTTATGTGTCATATGTATATATAGTTACAAGAGAAATTAAATATACAATCTATATAATTGATTTGTATATATCCAAGTGAATGTTGAGTCGTGTCAACGAAGAACATTCCAATATTCAATGATACATTGCTACAGATATTCATTGAAATGTATATTTGTAGAGTGCATATACCGATATACTATCGAAGTCTTACGGGACTTTTCAATTAATTATACAATGCCATTGTTTTATCATGCGTGCCGTGTGTGCATAATGTGTTGTACATTCAGTTGTACATTAGATGTAATTCAACACCTATTGTTTACATTTACGATATTTTTTAATGTATAAAAAAAAATTTGAAAAATATCTAAATTGTACATTTTTATTATTTATTGTTTATCCAAAATGTATTTGTTTTTTTTTTGTATTTGTTGTAATTTTAGATGGCAGCGTACACGATAATGAGAAGTGCATTAACAATTTTTTTTGTCGTGGTTGTCCTCTTGGAAATTGTCAACAATGTAGATGGTAAAATTATGAAATTAAAAAAAATATAAATTATTTATTATATATATAAATATATATTTTTTTGATTTTAATAATAAATGAATAATAATGTATGTATTGTAGCTGGTAGAAAGAGATTGCGCAGGCCAACAACATCGTCACCAAGTTTAACTGGCGATCAAGAAGTGTCAGCGAGTGTAAACAGATTTAAAGTTACTCGCAATCGTGTCACCACAAAGAACACTAAGAATGAACTTCAACCTGGCAACGGTGGTAGTTCCAGTAAAAAAGCAAATGATTACAAGGTACTCTGCTTCATGAAAAAAAAAAAAAAAAATTAATTATTTACCTAGGCATTGATAATGAATGAAGAAAGTGCAATTAAATAAAATAAATATGAATTATATTTATTACTTAATAAAATATATTTATGCAGTTGCGAATAATTGGTCATGGTCATTTTAACTGACATATTTGTGAATTATATTCAATTTTTATATTTATTTTAATAGGAGAAAGAGAAAAAAAAAATGAATATAAATATGTGATTTTATTGAATTAATAATAATCGAAGGACTACAACTCACATCGGAAATATCAAAGTTGCAATCATAAACACACGAACATATATATATATAAATATATACATTATGATATAATTTATAGTTTAGTTATGTTTGTTATTTTAGATTGTTTGTTACTACACAAATTGGTCGCAGTATCGAACTAAAATTGGTAAATTTATGCCAGAAGACATTCAACCTGATTTGTGTACTCACATTATATTTGCATTTGGCTGGTTAAAAAAAAATAAACTTACAAGTTTTGAATCAAATGACGAAACAAAAGATGGCAAAGTTGGTCTTTATGAACGAATGACCAATCTCAAAAAAGCCAATCCATCATTAAAAATTTTGCTGGCAATTGGTAAGTAATATTTAAACACAATTTTATCATAGAAATAAAATTAAAAAGAAATATTATAATAATTAATATAACAATTGTATTATCACAGGTGGATGGTCATTTGGTACTCAAAAATTCAAGGATATGACCTCGTCAAGATACGCACGACAGACATTTATTTACAGCGCAATACCATACCTTCGTGAACGTAATTTTGATGGACTTGACATCGATTGGGAATATCCCAAGGGTGGTGATGATAAAAAAAATAATGTATTATTATTAAAAGGTAAAATGGAGAAAAAAACATAAAATTAAATAACAATAAATAATTGTTTGTTATTGAATGGAAAAAGTAAATATCAAAGTCAATTTATTTCAATGATATTTGACAGAGCTTCGAGAAGCTTTTGAGGCTGAAGCACAGGAAAAGAAAAAATCACGATTGTTGTTGACCGCGGCTGTGCCAGTTGGACCAGATAATGTCAAAAGCGGATACGATGTACCAGCAGTGGCAAGGTAATAATCAATCAATGTATATAATCACGTATTCAAATGATGGGACAGCTCGTTAGGTGTAATAAATCAATACAACACTGACATTGTAAAGCGTTCATCATAATATTTGCTTTAATATCTCAGTAGAAATAGGTATAATTGGTCAGACGCCATAACACAAATGTCAATACATTATTCACACATCTATAATTTATCCCCAATATACATATACACAATATCATTGACAATTATTTATTGTATCAATTAAAAAAATATTGATAAATGAATTAATTGCAGCTATCTCGATTTTATAAACTTAATGGCGTACGATTTTCATGGAAAATGGGAACGTGAAACTGGCCACAATGCACCATTATATGCATCCTCACTTGATTCAGAATGGCAAAAGCAATTGAGCGTTGATAATGCTGCGACAATGTGGATTAAAATGGGCGCACCCAAAGAAAAATTGATTATTGGTATGCCAACATATGGCAGATCATTTACATTAACCGATCCAAATAATTTTGGTGTTCATGCAGCAGCAAGTGGCGGCGGTAAAGCTGGCGAGTACACGAAAGAATCAGGTTTCTTGGCTTATTATGAGGTAGGTTTGTTATTTACTATTTCAAGGCAATGTATGGGAGAAAGTGTTCCAAATAGTACTCATGGCCACGCGAGCAGTTAGAGATATCACGTGATATACATTTTAATTTTCCCCACTCGCATCGACTCGTTTCAATTTTAATATCATATTTTGGATTGTCTTCCTCTTTTTTATTTTTAATTATTTTTATTGTTGTATATTATTGAAATGTTTTGGTGAATATTGTTTGTTTTGTTTGTTCTTCCGCAGATTTGTGAAATGTTACAAAATGGTGCTGCATATATTTGGGATGATGAAATGATGGTACCATATTTAGTGCGTGATGAGCAATGGGTGGGTTTTGATGATGAAAAATCCATAAGGAATAAAATGAATTGGTTGAAGAATAAGGGGTATGGTGGGGCAATGATATGGACTGTTGATATGGATGATTTTAACGGTACAGTTTGTGGTGGTAATGTTAAATATCCGCTCATTACTGCGATGAGAGAGGAGCTCAATGGTGTATCGCGTGGTAAAAATGTGAAAGACATTGATTGGACCACTGTTGCCGCGACGGTTACCAAAGTTGTGGTAAAAAAACCGGAGCCTTATAAAATTTCTGTGTCTGAAGTTTTGAATAAAGCAAAAAAGGCACAAAAAACAACAACGCAATTAGTGATTAATGCACCATCACGAGGTTAGTGAAATTGTTTCAACTTAATTTTTATACCTAAAGTCTTAAATTTATGATGTTGGCTATAACAAAATTATACATCAATATAAATAGGGATTTCTTATTATTTCTTTTTTGTTTCTCTCTCCTTTCTGTTTTTGCTTATTGTTAGTTGAATGAAAAAAAAAAAAAAAGTCACAAATAAAACTATAAACACTTTTAAAACAGAACGTGAAGCTCATACAATTTGTTACTTGACGAATTGGTCACACAAGCGACCTGGTGCTGGGAAATTTACGCCTGAGGACATTGATCCTACCCTTTGTACCCACGTTGTCTACGCTTTTGCGACTTTAAAGGATCACTTACTGGCAGAAAATAGTGAAAAAGACGCGGAGATATATGAGCGTTTAATTGCATTACGAGAAAAAAATCCGGATATAAAAGTAAGTTTTTTTATTGCAATACTTTTATTTATTTTGAATATGTATACTTGGAAATAATAATGATATATACAATTGATATTTTATTGGACAATAAATTGATATTTTAGATACTGTTAGCTATTGGTGGATGGGCTTTTGGCTCCACGCCCTTCAAAGAACTTACCAGCAATACCTTCCGTATGAATCAATTTGTTTACGAGGCTATAGAATTTTTGCGAGAATATAAATTTGATGGCCTTGACGTTGACTGGGAATATCCTCGGTGAGTTAATTTACATTAATAGACATATTTTCCATAATGTTGGCAATAATATTTATCCATGAATATTTATAATCGCATAAACAATTTAACGAATATATTTATTGGAATTTGACAGTGGTGCTGATGATAGAACAGCTTATGTGAATCTTTTGAAGGAATTGAGATTAGCATTTGAGGGTGAGGCGAAGGATTCTGGACTACCAAAATTAATCCTATCTGCAGCTGTGCCGGCAAGTTTTGAGGCAATAGCCGCTGGGTAAATAAAATTTTTTTCCATCATTTTCCATTTTTGTAATACAAAAAAATTAATTTTTCCATTTTTTTTTTTTTTTTTCCACTACTCAATTCACAAACAAAAAGTTTTCATATCGCACTTGATATATTAAAAAAGAATTGTTTGTATTTTGTTTTATTGTTGTTCTATCAAGTAATAGATAGATATATATATATATAGCACTCTGCGATATATATTTTCTCTGTTTGAAATATTAAAAAAAAAAATCCTCGTCTCGGATCGTATAAAGTTTCCAAACACTTCAAACACAATAGACTACCGGTTTTAAAGTCTCTCTCTTCACATTTATTATTATTTTTGTTCTCATATATATATTTATATATAGATATATTTTTTTGTTTCATTTATTAACATCATGATATCTCAAGTACATCATAAATTCCCATTCACCACATACAATTGATTAATTCCATTTGTATTTTTCATTTTTCTTTTACAATAATTAAACAGATATGACGTACCCGAAATATCCAAATACTTAGACTTTATAAATGTCATGACTTATGACTTCCACGGACAATGGGAAAGACAGGTGGGTCACAATAGTCCGCTCTTCCCTCTGGAAAGTGCCACAAGCTACCAGAAGAAACTCACTGTGGTAAGAGGCTGAACGAAATAGAAAAAAAAAAAAAAAAGAACGAAAGAAAACGAAAGAGCAAAAAACAAAAAAATTGCTGTTTCTCTCTCCAACTTTATTTTCTCTCATCCCTCGGCGTCTGATTCTCTTTCACTCATCTTGCTACACGCCACTCTCCTCTATATACTATCCAACCTTTTTTTTTTCCCTCCTCCTTTCCTTCCCCACCTCTCATTCCCACCCATCATTTTATTTTATTCCCACTCTTATTACTTTTTCTACGATAGCGTCCATTTACTTTCTATCCATGCCACCGCACACTATATTCAATGGTGAAATTCTTCATTTCAATGCACACACAAATTTCCTCATAGTCGTTTACACAAATATATACACACACACACACACATATATTTATATACACAAATGCAAAGACATATACATGATATGTAGGCTTTCTCTCCCCTATGAACAACTTTAAATAAACTTCTCATATATATATATATATTTTTTTTCTCTTTTTTCAATTCTGTTTATGGAATATATAGGATTACAGCGCTCGTGAATGGGTAAAACAAGGTGCGCCAAAGGAAAAGTTGATGATAGGTATGCCTACATATGGAAGGTCCTTCACACTTGTAGACAAGGACAAATTCGACATTGGTGCACCTGCGTCGGGTGGCGGCAATCCCGGTAACTTCACCAACGAGTCTGGCTTTCTCTCCTACTACGAGGTAAATATTACTTTCTATGAAGAAAATAAAAAGGAAAAAAAAAACATCGTTGAATAAGAAAGAAACAAAAGTAAATAATATAACGAATAAATATAATAAGAAATAATGAAATTGCACAGCAACAATCACTTGTAACGGTGTACATTCGTGCTGAACAATTTTTTGATATCGATATCGCGATATTGAATATGAGAATGAGAAAGAAAAAAAATAAATAGGATGAAGAAGTTAATATTATTCAATTTTTTCTTGCATTCCTTTTAAGAATGTATTTATTCGTTGGTTATTATGTTTGCGCACGCAGGTATGCAACTTCTTGAATGAGGACAATACAACATTGGTGTGGGACAGCGAACAGCAGGTGCCGTTTGCATACAGAGACAATCAATGGGTTGGATTTGATGATGAAAGAAGTCTCGTGAATAAGGTATTATTGGCATGTCGTGTTATCAATTGATAAATTCCATACAATCTCACATAATACACAATAAATAACGTACAATAAATGAATATTATCCGATACAATTGTATCATTCAATAATACACAACACAAAAATATGACAAATTACTTTAGTGCAATTGAAATAATTATTATTATTTATATTCACATATACACAACAAACACATATACACATTCACTCATGTAACGATTAAGATATGAATGATATGTTGATTTATTGAGCAATTTAAAATATGCTAATATTGCTTAATTACTTATTTTTATTATTTTATTTATTTATTTTTTCTTTTTTTTTTCATCAATTTTCAATTAATAATTTTTCTTTTCATTATTAAAGATGAATTGGCTGAAGGAAGAAGGTTTCGGTGGAATTATGATCTGGTCGGTCGATATGGACGATTTTAGAGGTACATGCGGAGCTGGAAAATATCCATTAATAAAAATGATGAAAAAGGAACTGTTGAGTTATTCGGTAAAGCTTGAATATGATGGTCCTTATGAGATGGGCAATCGAAATGGAAAATATACCACCAAAGACCGTGAGTATATATCCTCTTATTTAAATTAAAAACTGCAATGAAAATAAAAAAATGACTTACAACAACATCAACAATAATAATAATCATAATAATAATGATAATAAATTTTATAGAAATTAATATTTAAAATTGAATAAATATTGAAATAATTATTTTAGCGAATGAGGTAACGTGCGATGAAGAGGACAATCACATCTCCTATCATCCAGACAAGAATGATTGCACAATGTATTATATGTGCGAGGGTGAACGCAAACATCACATGCCATGTCCGGTTAATTTGGTATTCAATCCCAATGAAAATGTCTGCGACTGGCCAGAAAATGTAGAGGGATGTCTTCAACATACACAAGCACCGCCCGTTTAATTATCCAACCTCATGCAACGGTGCTCGACTCTTGCTTTCGTTCACTTCTCTCTTCACTCTCTATCATTCTCCCTCTATCTATTCCAATCCACACACTGCTAAATCTTGTAAAGTAAAATGGAAAAAAAAAAAATCCCCAAAAAAAAAACCAACGAAAAACAAAAAAAAACATCAAAATGAAAAAAGAAAAAAAAATTTACCTTTTTCACATAGAAAATAATATTATTGACAAACGTTTTCATTCGTGCAACCATACACTTTTTTTGTTTTTTTCGTGTTTTTTATATCACTTTGTTGTTCTATATTATTATATGACTATTTAATTTTATTATTATCTCACTCACTTAACTTGAATTTTATGTCTGTTGTTAATTTCACATCTTTTTTTCGTTTTTTCTTTTCTTTTCTATTGGAAATGTGATAACCTAAATGATTTTTAATGACTGATATGAGCATGATATAACGAACGGATGATGATGATGATGACGATGATGATGATGATGATGATGATGATGATGATGATAATAATAATGAGGAAGATACAAACTACCGTAACTAGGTATAACCCACCATTAATTTCATTAAAAATATGAGAATGAAATGAATATGCCAAAAGGATTTTGATGATTGTTTTGTATAATCACCGCGACTAAGTGCTGACGCTTGGCACGCAGTGTTTGGTGTCCCCAATGTAAGCAACACCCGATTGGATGAGTATGACGGTGTTGTTTCTGTACATACAGCACGACCAGCAATGTTCCTCAATTGCCGTGCGTCCGATTGCGAAGCAGTATGAATTTGTCGGGCTTCACGTAACCAACGTCGTAACCAGAGACTCAACCATGCGATTTCGCAATCGCATTCAAGAGGATTGCCCGATATCTGAAGACCACCTGAAAATAATTCCGACGCAAAACATATGAATATATAAATACATATATATATATATATATAAGTGTGTAAAGTAACGGCGAAACTATTTTTTGGAAATATATATATATATATATATTTTTGTTTGCGTCACAATTTTAAACCAAATAAAAATTTAACGAAATATCAATATGGATTATTAATCAACGAAAATAAAACAATAATAATAATAATAATAAATTGTTTAAAATATTATTGAATAAAGAATTTGACAAAATTTATGTATGAAAAATTTTATGCTGTTACATATAAATATTAAAATGTAGTTGATATTTTATTGGAAAAGTGTATAATAAATGAATTGAAAAATGTCCTGTATGTCACAGTAATTATATCACTGAAAAAACAAAAATTTATATTTAATTTGCCACTAGGGTAAACCATCATTCGCAAGATTCATGAAGAATATGAATATTTAAGTGTTTTTTTTTTTTTCAATGAATAAATGGCAAATACCTGCAACAAGATTTGTTCCCACGCTCTCCCAAGATAGATTTCCATAAATAACAGATGGACTGAGCTCATTAATATTATTATTGCGTAAATCGAGTGTTAACTGTGACATTTGTCGCGCCAAGGATAAAAAAATGTCAGATTGAAAGCGTCTCACATGAGTATCTTTAATCCTAAGAATAAGCTCGCCGCATTCAATTGTCGAAAATGCTGCTGGTGCAATAGCTTCAAGCATTTCACCGGTGATTGTCAATTCTCTTAAACGCCGACCAAACGCATTGTCAATTTGATTTTTTAATACACGCTCAGTGATCTCTATCTCCACAATACGTAACGGCAATCCATTTAGAAGTCGATGCAGTTCAAGGCCACCACCTTGTGTCCATGTTTGAAATATTAATCGTTTCAAGTAGTGCAACGGTTGTAAACAATCGTTATTCACCAATTTGACGTGTCGAAGTTTGCGCAAAGCAAGGTCTTCCAATCGAGGATAAACTACAAATGTATCTCGCGTTAACTCCTGCAATAAAAACAAGCAAATAAAATTAAATATCCAATATAAATAATGAATTATCGATGTTGCAATGCGCATAATATCATATGAAATAGATGGAAAGAGCAATTGAATGAATAAAAAAGAACAATTCACCTTAATGGGATTGGCTGATAGATCGAGTAACCGTAGAAATGGCAATCTCACATCCGGCACGATGGTTAACGAGTTGTTTATGAGTTTTAATACCTTTAGGTATGTGAAATATTGTACATTAATATGTTTAACAATTTCAATATCATTAAATGACAGATCCAAGACATTAAGATTTGTCAATGGAAGAATAGGTATTTGCCGGAAGCCACATTTAATCATGTAAAGACATCGTAATGCTGGCAGATAATGGAAGAGCTCTTTAAAGTTTGCTTGTAGATAATTCTGTGACAAATTTAAACTCTGAAGCTTTGTAAGAGATATGAATGAGTTATCGGGAACAATTGTAAGTCGATTGTTAGCAAGATTGAGACTTGTCAGCTGTGAAGTAGGAAAGGCCGATGCATCAAGATGCTCGATAAAGTTTTCAGCTAAATTCAGGTCGCGCAATGTATATGCCACTTCAAGAAAAGCTAGTGATGGCACAATTGTTATTTTATTATAGCTCAAATCGAGTAATTCAATTCGTGTACCTTCAAAAACATCGCGTGGCAATGATCTGATGCGATTACGTGAAATATTGAGAATACGTAGATTACGTAAATTGCGAAATTGTTCAGTTGATATTTGAAACAGTGAATTTCCACTGATATCAAGCAGCTGGAGTGACGGCATACCGTGAAAGGCCTGCTTTCTCAAGGCCTCCAATCGATTGTCTCGCAGATTCAGTGTCTCCAAATGCTCCAGAGCAAAAGTACCTGCGGGAGTGAAGACAATAAAGAAAAAAATACAATTCATGGTCACATGAGGGCCATTTAATTTATAAAAGCAATGACAAACGCCATTGTATCATTGTTAAAATCAGTTTCATTCTTTTATCATAGTCAATTTTGATTTTATTTTCATCTTTGTTTTGTTTTTTGTTTTTTTTTTTTTTTTTTCGTTTATATGTAACGAATAATACTATCTCACAGCTTGAAAATCTCAACTAATTGAATTTATGAAACGAGGAGGATTAATATTATTAATGTACAACTCACCGGACTGCAGAGTAGTGAGATAATTGCTGCGAAGATCAAGAGTCCGAAGATTTGGCGTACCGTAGAAAATATGTCCAGGTAATTGAGTTAAATTATTATATCCAAGATCGAGGTTTGTAAGATTAATTAAACCGCGCACATAGTTAATCTCAGCTATGGCGTTATATGAAACATTTAATATAAATCCCAGCTCGCCGCTCTCAATAATGGCGTCCAAATTGAGACTCGTTAGTCCGTTAAATTCCAAATTGAAAATTTTTAAATTAGGTAACTGTTGTAATGCACCTCTATCCATTATTGATATTCTATTATATGCCATTGATATTGTGGTTAACATTCGACAATTATAAATAATGCCAACAGTCAAATGATTAATTCGATTTCCAGTTAAATCCAATGATCTCAATTCCGTAAGATTTACAAAAGTATCCTCAGGTATAACCTCCAAAAAATTATAACCAAATTTAATATCACGTAATGTTTCATGGATATTATCGCTAAATAACAATTCTGGAAGATAATTCAATTGATTTGATTCCATATTAATGTATCGTAATTGTTGAAAATGACAAAATGTATCCGAATCAATTGTATGAAAATTATTATTATCAAGCACCAACCAAAGTAAATTGTTCAACGATGCGAGAGTATTTTTCGGCAGTATATCATTGGCAAATGCAAAACTTAATTCAATTATTTCCAAATTGTTTTCAATGCCAATAAGCGCTTTATCATTAAATTCTGACAATTGATTAAACGACAAACTCAGCTCTTTAAGTTTCATTGCGCCTTTAAATGTACTCGCTTCAAGTTTTGTCAAAGCATTATTACGAAGAACAAGAATTTCCAGGCTCTCAGCCCATTCAAAGTCACCCGGTAAAACATGAGTGATCTTATTGTACTCTAAATTAAGATGTAAAAGCCTTCGACAAGGAGCTAATGCATTAACTGGTAATGTAACTAAATTATTTGTGGCAAGTGAAAGTACACGTAAATTTTCGGCAAACGGCTCAAAGGCATTGTACGTTATATTATGAATATTATTATTAGCAAGATTAAGATATGAAATTCTCTTGAGGCGAAATAGAGCACTTGGTACAGCATTCAATTCGTTATTCTCCAAATTTAAATATTCCAGTATATCGTCAAGTCCATGAAATGCATCAATGTCAATATAACTTATATTATTTGATGACAGATGAATACGTCGCGTTGACAGATATTGAAATACACCATCTGGTATTGTTGCAAGTTTATTGTTTGACATATTGAGATCCTTGACATGTAATGTTGTATTGAATGATGTATGAAAGCGTATTGACTCGATTATATTGTCACTGATATCAATGAGCTCAAGTGACGAACTAGTTAAATTTGGAAATTCGAGGATTTTTATGGAATTGCCACGTAGATAAAGCCAACTAAGCAATGTTAAATTTCCAATAGCCACAGGAAATGACGTTAGTAGATTATTGTTAACGCTTAGAGTTCGTATATTGGGTGGTAGTGTGGTATCCTTTATGTCCTGGATATGATTGCCATCGAGATTGAGCCACACGAGTTTTTCAAAGCGTGATATGACACGTGGTATTTCGATAATTGAATTTTCACCAAAAAATCCATTAGTCAATGTCTCAGTCACGTGGCCCCAATCACCATTCAGACTTGTTACGTGATTACTGCGATAATATACATATATATGTGGATATGGAAAACGTTGATGCTCGATCAATTTTGAATTTACATAAAATATGTGGCGAAAAAAATAAAAAATAAAAAACAATGGAGCATTAGCAAACAATAATTGATGCAATTGTGATAATGAAGAGGAAAAACAAATGTATATTGTGAGAAGAATAAAAATAAATGACGGTGAAAATAAAAAAATGATAATAACAACGATTATAATAGTAATAATAAATAAATATGAATATGAGTAAATGTCTGGCGTGTATTATATACCTCGTTGATTATGTAAATTCACTTTTACCTATGCATATTCAGCCAATTCAATTTTCTCAATCCCTGTAGTGTTTTGAATGGAATTTCCTCGAGTGCATTGTAACTCAGATCCAATGATCGTAGACTGCCGGCAACACCGCTGCAATAACGAGACAACAAAAGAACAAAAATAAAAATGGGCGAGTGAAAAAATGGAAATAGTGAAAAAAATATACAGAAATAAATTTTTGTTAAAGAACGCAGTTGTGACACAAAAATATTTGGGAATATATATACGAAGTGGTTATATAAAAAAATATGGAGAATAAATAAACAGCAGATAGGAGGGTACTATATAAAAGGCACAATACAAAAACAAAAAAATAAATAAATAAATAAAACATGGAGCTGATGGGCGAAAAAAAAAAGAGAAAAAAATATCTATAATGGATGGAATAAAAAAGAATTGAATAGCCGCGACGACCGATGTGATTTTCCGATGAAAAATTTCGGTGACTTTGGAAAATTGGATAACTTTTACCACAAACTTTGTATCCCCAATGGTTTAAATTAATTTTCGATGAAAAATATTGGAATTCAATATTTTTTTTATGATGGAAGTTGAATTTCACCATTGATCAGTAACACAATTAATTTTGTCTCCACATTATTCGACACAATTTGCCTTGTGTTTATGCTGTATATATATATATGTATATAATTGAAAAAATTTGCCCGGTAAATGATAAAACAACTGAGAAACCGTAAAAAAAGAAACAGTTATTCAATAGAATTGAATTGAAGTTTATGAATAAAAAAAAAATGGTTTAAAGGAGTTGTTGCGTTTTTTTTTCTTTTCAGTGAAAACACTCACACGAGAGACTTCTCACCAATGCTTGCGAGACGATTGCCCATAAGCCCGAGTGCTTCAACCCCAGCGGAGCTCACCAACGCATCGTTATCCAGGACTTGCAGTCCCGAGTTTACAATGTCCAGCTGTGCCACATGATTCACGGACACATCTGCAGATAAATGAAATTTCGCAATTGAAAAAGAATTTTTATTCCTACCACTTTATAATATATTTTTATTTTTCATTTTTTTTCTCCTCTACATTTCCAACATATTCTATCAAAATGATGGCAAATAAAAAAGTTATAATTGATAACACTGAATAACTTTTTAGATATAGAGACGTAGTATTCACATTAATACCATAAATAGAAATTTGAATCACGTTTATGTTTATTTATACATCTACACATATAATGAATAAAACAAGAATGAAAACTAAAGTCCATTGTAGTATTTAGTCTCATTGAAAGTGCTTATTGTTTTCAGTATTATTGTGCCGCCGTGCATATATCAATGCTTTTGCTTCTCATTCACAAAATAATGAGCATAAGTTAGGTAGAGAGAATAGAAATTTATATATACGATTAATGTAAATAAATGTGTACTTGTATATACTTTAGTACACTCTAAAATTACTTTATGGTATATATACATACCCACATACTCATAAATAACACTATGAATTATATGCATAGATATCATTCTTGGTGGTTTTACCAATGACAAATATCGTTCAACACATCACAAAGTCCAACAGAATAAATGTTTTTTTTCATCAATGTTATTTATAACGTATGGATGTGAAATGATAGAATGAAAATATAATGAGAAGAATAATGCTGATGTGTCTCGGTGTGTGTGTGTGTGTGTGTGTGTCTGTGTCTCACAAATGTTCCTCTGAATAACACTCCGTTGCATATGTTTTTCTTCATCATTTTCATTTTCTTTTAATATTTTTATTTATATTATTTTGTATCTATATTTGTAGTGGAACATACATACATATGAGAGAGTGTTGCGGATCTGCTTTGTCGCGTTTGTTTTATCCCACAGCGAAACTCATTACAATTAGTACGGCTATCTATATATATGCAAGTGTCGCTCGTATAATTTGGTACTACATATATACACACACACACACATATCCAGCAAACATAAAATTATACGAATAGAATGAAATATAGTGAATGGAGAGCAGAAAAAAAAATTATTATTCAATTGAATTGACAATGTGGTAATATTAATTGGATAATTGAATTGCTTGAAATGTAGAAATTTGTCTTACCAGGAAATCTGGCGAATGGTATGCCCAAACAGCTGATATCCATCTTGGTTAGTTCAGTCATGTCATCATCATCGTGGATCCAACACAAACACATTGAGTTGAAGGTACATGGCACGTTGTAACTGTTGAGTACACGTACGTGACATTGTAGAAAAAAAAGTGTGAGGCAAAGAAACTCTTTTATCGTCTTCCCCATCATCTGCAATGTCAACGTGAGAATGAAAAAGAATAAAAGTGTATATGAGAGTGTAAAATAAAATAGTGACAAATATAACACAGTCATACTTTGATATGAAATGAAAAACAAAAAAGAAAAAAAAAACAAAATGAAAAATACAGCAGTATGAAAAGAAATGAAATAGGATAAAATAATAATGTTGAAAATAAAAAAAAAACAATGCGGGGCTATATATATATATAATGCAGTGTGGGACTTGTGATACAGAAAGCTTATTTTATCCAGAATGAAAAGAGGAGGGAGAGAGAGTGAGAAAAAAAAATGAAAAGGGTCGTAGCGAGACAATGTACACACGAAATTTGAATGTAAAATTTTTTTGTATTTACATCGTGGAGAAAATAGTCCATTAAAAAATCATTCTGGAGTCACGTTCATCTACCACTCAAGTTTAACGTAAACTAAACTTTCGTAAAACTTGTTCAAGACCCTGTTGAAAAGTTCATCGTCGACAAGTGTATCTCATTTGCCCTGTTATCAAACTCAAACCGATGAAACTGAAAATACAATAATAACAGTGGGTACTTGTTGAAAATTAATATCCCCTATCAAAATTGCACGAATAAAAAAGCATGTGATGAAGACAAACATGAAATCGAGAAGATGAAAAGTACATAAAGAAAGAAAAAAAAAAAAAAAGAAACGAACAAACATAAAATAAATAATAATACGAAAACAAATACAGATATAAAATAAACAAAGTGCATATATAAATTGCAAATCAAAACAATATGGATTAATGAATTAAAACATGTGAGACAATTCCTAACAAAAAAATAAATAAATAAAAAAAAAAAAAGAACCATCATCTAAAATCACAAACCAACAAACATCACGCACTCAATAAAACTTAAATAAAACTTAAATAAAAATTAATTAAAATTCAACATCCAATAAAATTACCCGAAAACTCACTTCAACATCTCACTATCAAACCCCCCACTCATTAAATTAATATAAAATAAATTCAAATTCAAAATATACATAAACTACATAAAATAAATAAAATATCATGAATTATATTAAAAGCCATCACCAACAGATACATCAGCTTATCAATTACCTAATGGGAATTTCATACAGAGGGAAAAATGTCACATTTATAAATTAAATATATGAAAGAGAACGCGATGTGATAAACGCACTCGCGTATGTATAGAAAGACGAGAGGACAAGAGAATAGAAACCGTAGTGCGAATAGTATACGCACGACTGCCGGCTGCTGCCGGCTACAAGCTCCATGGAACTCGTGGTAAGCAGTGACAAGCACCAACGCATGCGGGGATGTTTCCCTTAGCACAGAGAGGGTAGAAGATGTCAGAGAAAGGGTAAGCATGAGACAGAGAGAGAGAGAGAGAGAGAGAGAGAGCAAAGTAATAGGCTGACAGAGAATCGTGCGCGATCGCTGTAGCATCGACAACGTCAACAACCTCGATATCGTCGGCGGCAGCAACGAACAGTCGATGTATATATCATGACGGTCGTCGTTGGTCGACGATGTTGGTTGGACCTGGTTGACGTCGACGCAAAGACGGCAAGTAATGCAGCAGTACTAATGCATATATATATATATATATATATTTACATATATACAGGTAGGAGAAGGTGAATATGTTGGAATATATAGATAGAGTGAAACTTTTATGAAACGTATACGAAGAAAGGATAGAGTTTGATATGTATATAGTATATAGTAGAGTATTCATTGTATTCAACATGGGCCAGTCATTGGAGCGTTTTATTTTATATCATTTTATATTTATTATATATATATATATATATATATATTCATTTTGGATTTTTTAGTTTGAAGAAGTGGGATCGAAGTTGAGCGCAGGTGCATTTTCACATGCGCAACGAAACGCAAGCGCAATCCCCACGTGAATTGTGTTATGGATCGCCACAGAATTTGTTGAGGGGCAAGAGCGATGGTGAATTTATATATCAAAGGGGTTTTGGAAAAGTGAGAGAGAGAGAGAGCTCATGCAGTGTACCACCATCAATGCGTTTTCGCAGTTGCATCGTTGGATATATGTATATGTCTATATGCCTGTGGCCATCACACACTGGATAAACCAGTAATGGACATTTGTGCATATGTATATATGTACTCTCTAGCTTATGTACATCGTACTCTGTCCACTTTCATGTACATCACTTGCGAGCTCGTTTACTCGTCACGACACACAACAACCCATGCGTGTACAAACATCAATAGAATATATATATATATTTATTTATTTGTATGTATGTAAATGTGTATTTATTGTGGTTATATCAATTGAATTTTCGGTGGCAATTAATCAAATTCGAATGTACCAGAGAGAAATTAATTCCTAGTCGATTATAAAATCATAGAGTAATTCATCATTTGTATATAATAATGAGGACACTAAATAAAATTATTATTTTGTTTATTATAAATATTTGTCATATAATTTTTTAATTTCTCTAACATTTTTTTTTCTTCTTTTTTCATTATTTCCTTTGCTTTTGGTCATTAGAGAATATGACATGATAGTCAGATGGCTATATAAGTTGTATATGAAACATTCTTGATAAAGTATATATTGCAATTAGCGTGAGTAGAATACTATATTTATATATGTTGCCGGTGTGTATGTGCATAGGTGTTCTGTGTGCTGTCTATGTGTATATACAAAGCACTTTACGATGAAATGGTCGTGAAACATCGTTATTAGAAAACCCCTTTATACTGTGCGAACGAAAATTTTGCTTTTGCACTGCCACCCACCAATTTCATTTTGATAGCGTTGAAATTTTCTTGCACTTAATGATCCTCTACATTTCTCTAATGGTGTTCGTATTACTGTTAAAGCAATGAAAAACTTAAAAAAGAAAATATTTATATATGTATTATCTGGATTCACTCAAGAAAGACAAAATGCAGTTGTATTTTAATGAGGGAAACAAATGTTAGAAAGAAACAAAACATCAAGACATTGATGATACTTTAAACTTAAATAATTCAATATGTCTTATTTGGCGTATGTTATTTTTAGATTGAGCTAATATAATAAATTTGAAAACAAAATGATTGATGGCCATCGACTTTTTTTTCTTTCTTCACATTGGCAATTTGGCTAATAGATAAATGAAAGAAATAAAATAATAATAAATAATTGATGAATTAAAATTGCAGGTAATGGTATCATTGAGGTGTCTGGCATGACGCTGTTGATTTAATGAACAAAATAAAAAAAAAAATGTTTGGAATAAGATGTTGTATAAGCGATGATAATAATTATATAGTAATATTTGTTGTATTATGTAGGCTATATGTGTGTGCGATTGTCAAAAAGTGAAAGGTTTTACCTGCTCTCTATATACGCAACATATACATATATAAAAATCCCCACGCAAGGTAAAATTGCCCCTCTTTACTGATCTTCACTCCCTTTATTGCTTTCCCCTCTCTTTGAATGTCTTTTTTTTTTTTTTTTTT
>CAJUYH010006897.1:0-18897 GCA_910591685.1 Galerucella tenella
AGATAGGTATTTTGTCTTTCAGAGGATTATATATAGATTTCAACACTGAGGAACTCTTACAAGCAAATTTAGTAATTCCGTGAGTGTGTAAAATGCTTTACAACACGAGTTACGTACTATACTTTACCTACGACCTACTTGTACTTGTATTCATAAGAAGCATAAGAAATAAAGTCTCCATGGTAATAGACATCATTACATTGATACCGACTGTGTGTTATTGACTAATTACAGGGGGGGGGGGGGTCGAAGGTAAAATTGTTTATAATATTTACTCAACAAATAATCGTATCAAATACAATATGTACTTCAAAATAAATACGGTTATACACCTCAAACTTCCTGCATAAAGGTGAGATTATACAGCAAATAAAATAAAATAAGGAATAAAATAAATTAAAATAATAAAGATGAACATAAGCATCTCTATGAAAGCGTTTATACAAGAAATAAGATAAAATAGTAAATAAGAATTAGTACAAAAGATGGCCAACTTTTATCTTTTTGTTTTTATTTTATTTTAATTTGTTTGGAAACCGATAATGCACATGACCCAGATATTTCTGTTCTAAATGTTCTGAGGTTCCAATTATTCTTCATGTAACCTAACGAAGTACTTGAACATGAGACCACGACATTTTTGATATTTAAAATAGCTCAAACGAAAAACTTTCACATACACAACATTCTCACCCCTCATTGAGCCAAAACAAAAAGTGGAATTCACTAAGCTTGCACAAAACACAAACAAAGTTATTGTCAAAAAAGCTGCAATTTGATTGGTTTACTCTTACTTCTTATTTTATTTTATTCATCTCTATAATCAATGTTTTCTTGTCCTTTTTTCTTAACTTATTTTAATTAGTTAGCTCACCTTAATTATAATTACAAATCGTTTCAGTTTGACGGAATTTAATTTGTCAATCTGACACTCTTTGTAATTATGCAATAAGTAATCGATGTATAACCTGATTATTTTTAAGTACTTATAGTATTACTACTGATTATAATTTTGTGGTTGAGTGTAAAATAACATTCAACTAATATTAAGACAAACGTAAAGTAGCAGAAAACCTCACCGGTTATGACGTAACGGCAAAGAATGGTTGAACAAACTCTATCTGCATTTTTATTTCATATAGATTGTTCTAACAAAACTAATAAATACTATTAATACCTTCATTTATGTCTCCTGAATAATTAAAGAATGTTATATATTTTATTTTGGGGTACAGAATTTAGTACTTTTATTATTTACCGTAGTAATTCACCAAGCGCATATTTACCATACTTTCTCATTTTAACTTTGTGCGTCTCTTACGTTTCTGCACATTCACCCCTGTATTTGCCACACTGTACTTTAATTTAGTATTCCTTATACCCAAACTGTCAGATAGTTTTTTTTGATATTTCAATTTTGTAATTTTAAAAAAATTTATTTTTAACGAAAAGCAGCTAAATTCACAAAAATTGACATGTTATTTTAGAAAAAGGTTATAAAAGGTAGATAATAGTTTCAGTAAGTAAGTGTACTAAGGTCAGATTTCTGATGAAGTTTTTCTAAATATTTGAATTGATTGGAACCAGATCATCATTATAGTTATTATATATATATATACATCATTTAACTGAGTCCATACTATAAAAAAACTCAGAAATAGTTTTATTCTTCAGATTTTCTAACTCACATATGAAATATTAAATAAATAATAATGACTACCAGTAGATGTAACCAATAAAACTGAGAGTTGCAAAATGAAGAGACTAATTTACAAGATCAAGTTTACCTATAAATTCTTTATATTTGTTTAAAGAAGCGACCATTCCATTTTCATTTGTAACTTCAACATTATTACTATAGTCTAATTCAGCACCAAGTTTATTTATCATTTTTCCACCCAAGGCATTGATTACAGCATTTCCTGCACACACATCCCATTTTTTTATAGCAGTTATGTGCACATATGCATCCACTTTTTTCTTTGCTACCTCTAATACTTTATAGCCTGAAATTAAATAAAAAAAAAGTTATTTCCCAAGCTATCACAATGTATTATTGCAATGCCGGAGATTATGCATATTATATAATTTTCACCAATAGAAATCAACAGTATTAAAATCTGCAGTTTTTTCTCAAAGGGGGAATAAATTTGTTTGTAACTTAAAATAAAATGGCAGAGCCATTTACAGACTTGTGCAATCCAAAATAAAAAAATATTTTTCAAAATATAAGCTTACCAGCACCTGCAGCAGTAATAACTTCTATATTTTGTTCAAAGTTCTTTTCAAGAACTTTTTCTACATCACCTTTATGTGAACGAGATACAATAACTTTAAGATTATTAGATTTTGTTGCACTATCCTGGAAAAAAATATTTCAAAATATTTTTCAAACAGTAATATATGCATTTACTTGGACATTTAAATCTGCTGACATTGTTTGTCCAACCCAGGCCCATGAGGTACTTTTCTCAAATGGTTTATGAATAACACCAATAATTGGTTTACCTTTCACTGCTACACACACCATAGTAGTAACATATGTATATAATTTCTCTGAAAATTATAATAAATGTTTAAGCATTAAACCACCTTTTAATAAGAACTAGTGTAAATTTGCAACTAATTCCATAAATTTTTGGTATTTCTATAAAGGCATAAAATTTAATACCCAGTTGGGTAGTATACAAACCTGTGTATTCATGAGTAGCATCCAATGGATCTATCCAAATTGTTGTATCCTCTTCATTAACAAAAGTGTCAGCAGTTTTGTCTACAAAATGTTCTACATAATTATCACTAGATACATCATCACAACTTTCAACGTGTTCTTCTGAGATCAGTGTTGTGGAAGGAAAATAGTGTCTTATTGTATGAACCATATCACAGTGAGATAAAATATCTGCGTTTGTAACACTTTCTAGGAGACCCTCCTTAGTTAAACCCTTACTTTTAATATTCATATTATCTATATTTTCAACTACCCTTTTACCGCCATTTTCTGCTGCTTTTATTGCCACGCTTAATAGAGTGCGTAAATTATTTTTTTTTGTTTCTGAAGCGGTGTCAGTGTTCTTTGAATAAATGTGGAGTCCAAATATAAATATTATACACACTATAATGACTGTTCCCAATTTGTTTAAACGTATTGTAGCACCGAAATTCATTTCAAAAGTTATTTACATATTTATTTTTCCACTCGCTAAAAATAATTTACATATTCTTTTTTAATCATCACATCCATAAATCGATCGACATCAAATCTGAGTAATGTGAGATGTGAGTAATCTAATCCACAACACAACCTAGGGTTGTGTTGTGATCTAATGGCACTCTAATGGATCTAATGATCTAATCCTAATCTGACTTCTCTGACTTCATCCATAGATAACATAACACACTTCATCCATATGTTATCTATGACTTCATCGGCCCACTGTTCACTGTTGCCAAATTTCAGTATTCCGGCCTAGTGTTGTAGGTGACCATGACACTATCCATGGCCATCTACAATACTAGGTGGCCATGCACTATCGATAGATGTCTGTGATATGTCAGGTAGAATGTAGATCAAGAACGTGTCGTTTGATTTTATGGTAGATTGAAAAAAATATTAAAAAGAAAGAAGATAAATTTGATTTGATAAATCATTCTCAAACCAGCCCAGCCATCTTTATTAGTATTGACGCATAGACGCAAATGAATATTTTTATTTTTTATTCCTTTTTTTAGTACTGTTAAAGGTTTCATAATCCATTTTTATTAAAAAAATTATGTAAAGCTTTTACCAAAACAAAACAACTAATATAACAAAATATAACAATAAATAAAGTTTGTTAATGGCCATTTATCGAGTCTCAAGACCGGTAAAACTGATGGATGTTCGGTAGAGCTATCGGTGAATTTAAGAACGATGGGATGATCTATCGATAAATTTAAGAACGGCTAAATTTAAGAACTTAAGTTCGTGGTCACTACTAATATTTACTAATTGTTACACTAATTTATTTTTTCATGAGTATTACAATGCATACATTATTTATTACTCTATGATACAATCATAGACAAAATAAAAGACAATGTACTAAATTTAACACATGGAAATCATTAAAAAAAATCAAAATCCTGTAAAAATTGAAGTAGACGATTTCAATATGAGATGATGGCTGTTTATGCAGATAAACCGAAGGAGAAATTGAGAAACATTGAGAAATGTAATATCTAATGTTAGTCCAATCATTTTTTTCGGCAATCCTAGAATAGAATACTACCATACCATATAATAGATTGATAATGGACTGATAGACGAGTATCGCTGATGTTTAGCCTAAGGTACGTTTTCCTCCAAATTCGCCAATCGCTAGTAGCCGCGAAAGAGTAGCGACTACTAAACTCGCCAAGACACCTATTCATGTATTTGAACGAGTGTTTTCCTACTCGCTACTGAGTAGTTGCTACCCAAATTAAGTCGCTATTCGCTCGGTCGCCAAAGGAGCAGACAAGCGACTGATTCGTGACGACTTTTCAGGATAGGATAGTGTTTTAAAGGCTATGTTGTATTGATGGTTTGATTTAAAATGTATTTATTTTCTAGATTTTTTTTTACTTTTAGGCACAATGGAAGACCGCTATGAGCCTGATAATGTAGAAGCATTAAAATCACTCTTTGTTTGAAAATATTCATTTTATCATCATAGGTGTAGCAGAAAAATACAATAATACGATACTTATTAATATAAAAGCGACCGCTATAGGTACAATGAAATTTGTTGATGAATATTTAACAAGATCCGATCGGAGGAAAGCATCTCTTTGCAAAATTCGTTGACGAAGAAAATCGCTGCTACTTTGGTCGCAGTCGTTAGCGACCTGTGAATGTGGAGGAAAACGTACCGGCATAGAACCATTTTTTTAGTTTGTAAAACAATTTTCCTCGATCAGTTCGATCACTATTAATGTATATCTATGGTTCTGATAACTTTCATTTGTGTAAGCAAGGCATTACATTACATTACAAACAAGTTTCACCAACTGCAAAATTAAAAATTATCTAAACTCTTTTAACCCATAGATAAAACATACATACTCTAACCTACTGTAAAGTTGTTGACATTAAACACAGTTCACAAATTAATGAAAATATGCCATCAAGAAAGAAAAAATACAATGCTAGGTTTCCAGCTGTACGTATTATTTGATATACATTTAGTCCAAATAATACTTATATGTGTTTTAGGGTAGAATAAAAAAAATCATGCAGACAGATGAAGAAGTAGGAAAAGTGGCACAAGCTGTACCAGTTATAATCTATATCCTTTTCATAATTCTTAGTGTATAAGGTAATATTTAGTTTTTACTGAAATTACTAATCTGAAACAAGAAACAAGTTTATAATTCAAGTAATGGTAGTGATTAATAAATTTATAGTTGGTACCATACTGCAAACATTCATATTTTTATTTGATGTGAAAACTTTCTGTTTTGTTCACTTTGCAATGATTATTATTATGCTACAACCAAATAAATGCAGATGTATGTTTTTTTAGAAAATGAGGTGCTTGTAAATAAAAAAAAATATCTAAATTCAAGTAGGTAAATGTTAAAGAATTTACTGCACTAATAAATATTATCAAATCGAAATATTTTAGACATAAAAACAGGGGATTAATATTAAATCTCATTTCAAGTGAACCTTTACTAGTTTATACAATGACCATTCAATAATGACAATTAAGCCATGAGTATGAAAATTATAACAGCTAGTAGGTGGATGTCAATAAATATGACATACATTATTTTTTCTTCCCCCATACTCAAAGTTTATCATTAGATATCCACAAATTTTTAGATCTTATCGAGTAAATTTACTGCAGAGCACTGTCAAATTTAATTTAAGATCTGTCAAGATAGGTAGAACGGTAGGCGATTTTTTCTTGGTATACCATATATAATGCAGTTTACCTAGAATGGGTTCTTGTGGTTTTCAACTTACAAAACTGTATGAAGTATGGGCTGCATTTATGTGGTCTTAAACCATATATAACCACAAAAATATTTGGATCTGTTTATTCCAGTAGTTTATGGTTTATTGTTTATGCTTAAAGTGGAGAGATCAAAGTAAATACCTGCAATGAATTCCCCTCTGTCAATCCTATCCACCAAATACTTCAGGGAGTTAAATATAGCTCTTTCAGTTGATTCTCCAGGCAGGAAGCCATTGTGCTTGTGCGGTTAAAAAAATGCTGGTAACACAGATACAGGATGATAGTTCATGAAAGCAAGCTTTGAACCTCATAAATGTCAAATTTATTAGATCCACCAGAGGACCAGCTACATATCTAATTATAGTTTCCAGAATGCCAACCCCCCCACTGGAGCCAAATTCCTAATTATCATTACCACTTCTTCGAAATTTGTTATTCTCAAGAAAAATGAATTAGGGGTTAATTTCGACATTTAAGTTGTAAGTAGTCTGAATATATTAATCTTAAAAACATTGTTCCTCTTACAAATCACATTTTATTTAAGACACATCAACGGTTACCTATTATTTTGGATAAATTGAACAGAAAAAAAAATTCGTATAGGGGTTGCAAAAAATAATCTAAACAATATGCACATGCAATATTTTTAGACACATATGAAGGAATACTTTTTGTGTGTTAAGAGACTAAAGGAACCCCTTTGAGTTACAAGTGGAAGTATTTCAGCAGATGTATCGGGTAAACAGTAAAGCTACTAATTAATTATTCCAGGACCTGTTTCCTTTTTTGAATCATGGTAGTCGAAATACTAGAGCACCTCCCATAGATTTTTTACAACCATTCATTTCTTAGCTCTTGGGTCCTCACAATCTAACGCTAGCTGATCAATTCACAAAGTTAGGTGAATAATTACATAATATTACAGAGCAGTACCAGATGTCAAAATTATACCAACCTATATAAACTTGTAAAAATATTATTTATTACAGAATCTAACTGAAAAACGACAAGTTACAGAATAGACACCTTATCTCCTTGTGAATGGACGAGAGATTTCACTTTTCTGTGGAATGACAGATTATTTGTCACGTGGGTAGTACAGTTGGGGTACCCTACAACGATACCAAAGTATGCCTGAAAAAATCGCCTATTGTATATTGACTGAGTATTGGGATGTTGCATTACTACAGGATGTAAACTTGTATTTTAATGGATGTCATTACATACAGTTCTTGCATATCTAATGGTGAACTTAAATTATAGTAGAACAAATATTAAAATTTTATCAGTTTTAAAAATCAGGTAGGGACCTGTTTGGTATACCAAAAATACCTTGTATAAAATCAATTTTGTTTATTTTCAAAAAAATTTAAATGTCATTTTTTGTATTTTCAAAAAACTTTTTTAGTAGATTTTATTAACATATTGGACAGAGTTTTATAAATTTTAAAATTTTTTATTGTTTGTTATTTTTCATCAATATTACTATCATAAATCACACATTTAAATTCTATACTTACATCATGCTGGAAACCAAGCTTGAACAATATAGTATGTGCGGGTTTGAAGTTCGGAATACACAAAATTGTATTCAGAATTAATATTTTGTATCTGTAACTTTGTAAAATAGACCACTTACAGCAGTTACTACAATGAATTGAAATCAAAAAATGTTGATGTATTGTCAGTAGTAATACCCCTAGGGTCTTGATATTACCGAGATAATTTTGTCATAGAGAATGCTTCAAGCGTGTTGCTTGATAATAGCCCAAGGCCGCAGGCCGAGTGCTATTTGAGCAACACGCTTGAAGCATTCTCTATGATAAAATTTTGAGTATTTATCAAGACCCGAGGAGTATTCGATAAGATAATTTTTTACTTTGTAGATATCAAAAAATTGATTGTTAATCTGAGGTGTAATAATTTTCAATACAAACTTCATTAGTTTTTATTAAACAAATATTATTCATTTTTTTTTAATTAAAATTAACGTGTCTCGGCAACTGGTGGCCACTGACACGGGATCTGTTGTACGTACAATTAATTACATGTTAGAAATTAAATTAAATTGAACAGTTTGCAGTCTTTGAGGAACTGAATCACGGCACTAAACTGGTTAGGTAGTCCGAGAATGTTTTTAAGAGTTCCACTGAGTTTGTGTGTGCGACGAGTTGAGCTGTAGTGTTTGAAGTCTAAAAGAATATGCTCAACTGTAAGTCTTGCACTATCACAGAATTCACAGGTAGGAGGATTTTGTGATGACATTAGGTATCCATGGGTTAGCCGAGTGTGACCTATTCTGAGTCTTCTACAAAAAATTTATTGTCAATCTGACGCTTAATACTTTTCAATACAAACTATTAGTTTTAATAAAAAATTATTCATTTTTATTTAAAACTACAGTTGTGAAAAGTACAGTTGGTAAATTAATTGAATCGTTAGATGCAACACCAAATCTTCGCGATAGATATAGATAGATAGATAGATAATAGATGAAGATAATAGCCCTCGATAATTTTTTACTGAATATATAAATTACTTAATTTCAAGTCATTTGTCAAATTTCATCCAATCACCGCTGTATTACAGCGATAATACCCTACATGTGGTGTTTTCAGTTTGGTGTTTACTTTTTATTAAGAATTAATTAAACGTCAAACTGACAACTGGATTAAAAATGTCGCGAATATTTGGTATTGCATCTAACGATTCAATTAATTCACCAATTTTATTGTACTTCTCACAACTGTAGTTTTGAATAAAAATGAATAATATTTGTTTGTTTATAACTAATAAATTATTAAACGTCAGATTGACAATCAATTTTTTGATATCTACAAAGTAAAAAATTATCTTATCGAATACTCCTCGGGTCTTGATAAATACTCAAAATTTTGTCGTAGAGAATCCTTCAAGCGTGTTGCTCAAAGATAATAACTTTCAGCATTCTCTATGACAAAATTATCTCTGTATTATCAAGACCCTAGGGGTATTACTACTGAAAATGCTTGTCCTGTTGTAGATCATTTTGATATATCTTACAATTTAATTTATAACAACCATTAAAAAAATCCTTAATATATATACCTAGAACATTGGAATTGTTTGTTGAATCCCTTTTAACAAAATCTATGCAAATAACACAAGCAAGAAATGCCAAAACGTTAACTCCGTCCCATATGAAACAATGTATTCTATCAGAAAGTAGATTTGATTTTTTAAAAGACCTAGTTAAAAATATCCCAGATGCTAGTGTTCAGGAAGATAATGAAAACAATGCATTGTTTGAAGAAGGTTCTTTCAAAACAGAAGAAGATTTTGTGGATGAACCAAGTCCAAGTATAGTCAGGTAAATAAATTATTTTTTGTTGAAAAAAGTTGATGCATGTTAAAAAATATGAATAACACAAGAGCAAATGGGAGAAGTATATCTATTTGTGTGAAGTAAGATTTGCATTGCTTTATTCAAACAAGTGTTCAAATATATACAGGGTGGTCCGTAAATAGTGATCCAAAGTGATATGGAAGATTATTTGCCTAAGAATATCACAATCTGACGCAACTCCCTTTAATAAAATATTGATGATAAGAAAGATACAGGGTGGCAAAGTTGAAATGTCAAAAATGTTTTCTCCCAGTAAATTGGGAGATTTTGGAAATACAAACGTAAAAATTTGAAGATGGGGGTTTTAGGGCCTGTAAAATCATAATATGCTATCCATTTCGATGTATTTTCTAGAGGGCGCCACAAAACCTATGTTGTTGGTGTAACTGTGCGATTGAATTATTTATCTTTAACGTTATCCCTCTATTTATTTAAAGATATTAAAACTACATAATAATATTTGTTCAACTTTTTTATTAAACATTGTGACACTTATATTTGAAACAAAGCTACACAAGGTTAAAAAATATTAGTAAGCTTTCATATAAACTTATTTGTATGGAGATTGAAAAGGCAGGTTGAGCATTGTACCGCATAATGTGCTCTTGTGATATTTTTGGAAATCACCCTAACTCTCCATATAGATCATATGTCTGCCTTTTCATTTCCTGCAATGCCCTTGTGCCCCGGGACCCACCTAAGAGTTACTCAGTTGTGGTTAGCCTAGCAGTCCCAGACCAGTCTAGATCTGACCTGAGGTCATGCTAAAGATTTTAATGCTGCCTGACTATCAGAGAGTATAAGGATCTTTTGGCAGCTATGCCACCTTCCGATATTCAATTGCAAACACATGACTATAGCGTAAATTTCTGCCTGGAATACAGGTGCAAGACTCCCCAACGGTGCGTTGATGCTGCACCTGGGTCTAGCACCATGGACTCCAGCTCCTGTCCCAATGTCAGTCTTAGATCCGTCTGTGTAACACACCAACGTTCCTTTCCGACTGCATGCTTCCAACCCATCCCATCCCAGTTTAGCTGGATAAGGTATGAGTGGTTGCTATTAATTTTGGCCAACATGTTGTCACTCTCATTTCAAGAAGCGAGTTTGTGATAACACCTGTGATTCTGGAATGACTATGGGTGTTGGTTCTTTTATGCCAGCTCCCATTGCATTCCAATCTGTATGCAGTTCCTCCAGGAGATCGCTTCCTCCTTAACGCGCAGAGCAAGAGGTGGAAGATTGAGAATGGCTTCCACTGCCGCAGTCGGGCTGCTTCTCATAGAACTCGTTATTCAACAGACAAGCAAACCTCTGAAGTTTTGATAACCCCAATTCGGATTTCTTTTGATCTGTTTTTGGCTACCAGTTGTGTGCAGCCAGTGTACGATCCATGGATTCAGTCCCCATGTGTTTCCTATCGCCCGTATGGCGACCATTAGGGCCATTTTCCCTTTATTGTTTTTTTTTTCATGTTGGTGTGAATTCCAGTTACGGTATTTATATTCAGATACTTAACCTCCTGGCTTAGAAACAACTGCACGATGTGGTGGTTTTAGTCACTCAAGATTCCTTTATTAGTGAAAGGAATGATCGCAGTTTTTGCAGGTTTCACCCTTAGGCATTCCCTCTTACACTATATCTCCATCGTTTCCATTGACTGTTGCATCAGCTCTGATATAAAATTAGGATATTTCCCCAGTACAAGTATTGCCATATCATCTGCATACCCTGGGTGTATATCCCAAACAGGTTGTTTATGACGAGGTCCCACAGCAAAGGTGATAAGAATCCTCCCCAATGAATCATCAGTCTTAATTAATTTGAAACGGGGAAAACACGTTTTGGATTATATATTCATTTTTTAGGTCCATTTAAATCAGTCTTTCCCAACGTGGGCGATAACGCCCCCTTGTGGGCGCTGCAGGCCTAAAGGGGGGCGGTAAGAGACCCAGAAAAAAAGGGGGCGTTGTGTAGGGCTTTGGGGTCGATTTATAATTTCATCTACCTAGCTAGGAAGACTCTTAGACACCGACTGAGCTCTCGACTACATCTTGTGAACATCAATAAATATTAATTAAGATACAGCTCAAACTCGGTTCGATATAATAGACCGCGGGCAATCATGTTTTAACAAGTTTTTGTTGAATAATCCGATTTGTACATTCCTGTATGAATCGGTTGGTTCTATAATACTTGTTCTTGCTTGCTCGTGAGTACGATTGGGCGTCGAATGAGATAAACGAGTTTATGCACGTTTGTCTTATTCCTGTTGGTGCTTGCTGCTTATGAGCTTATGCAATCCTGTATAAACGACGTAAATTTATTTTATTTTCATTTGCTGTTTCGCGCATAATAGATAAGCAGTACTTGATTTCAACACTTACGTATTTCTCAAAACAAAACAATGTTGGAAGTAAAAAAGAAGAGACGGCAATACTCTGCGGAATATATTAAATTCGGATTTATTGAAAATCCCACAAACCCGTCGTCGCCTTTGTCTAAAAACATTTTCGAACGAAGCAATGAAGCCTTCAAAAGACTGCAAGATCATTTGAATAAAATGCATCCAGATAAGAAAGACAAGAATGTAGCATATTTTCAAGACCTAGAGAAGAAGCATAATACTCAGCCAAGTGTATCAAAACTATATTCGGCGGCTGCTAAGCAAGATGACGACGGACTTCAAGCTTCGTACAATATCTCTTTGTTAATTGCTCAAAAGGGCAAACCACACAACATCGGAGAAGGGTTAATTTTGCCAGCAATAAAGGAAGTAATAACTACTGTGCTTCATAAACCGGCCGCAGATATTATCCGAAAAATTCCTTTGAGTAATAATTCTGTGCCAAGACGAATTGATGAAATGGCTGAAAACATTGAAGAATCATTGTGCAATCATCTGAGGACTAGTCAATTCTCAATTCAGCTCGATGAGTCCACTTTACCAACTAATGAAGCGTTGTTGCTATCTTACGTGAGGTTTATTAAAGATGAGAAAATACGTGAAGAACTATTGTTTGCCAGAAATTTGGAGACAGATACAGAAAGAGATTCCTTTGAAAAATATTATATCAGTTGCTACGGATAGCGCTCCGGCTATGACAGGGCGCCATAAAGGCTTCATAACGTACTTAAAAAATAAAATTCCCGATGTCCTTGCTATACATTGCGTTATTCATAGACAACATTTGGTTGCTAGAAACTTAAGTGAACGACTATTTCAATCACGGCAATATGTCATCAAATCAGTCAATAAAATCCGTAGCAGCTCTTTGAATGATAGATTATTTCATCAGCTTTGTGTTACTAATAACGAAGATTTCAACCGTTTGTTGCTTCACACTGAAGTTCGTTGGCTGTCAAGAGGCAATTGTCTGATTCGATTTTACAACCTGTTTGACTCTGTGATAGAGTTCTTGGAAACTAAAGATACAGAACTGCGCAACAAGCTCATAACATCAAAGACAGACCTGTATAAATTGTTCAACGACATGAACCTCCAACTGCAAGGCGATGAACTAAATTTAATTAAAACAAAAAATGTCGTTGCTGCTTTCGCAGCCAAACTGCTTCTGCACAAAGAGAATATGGGCAGACGTGAGTTTCACAATTTTCCGAATTTATCAGTATCCTGCAGTAACGACGACTTGTTTGCCTACTGCCAACATTTGGAAAACCTCCACATTGACTTCACCGAACGATACCAGGACATTTTAAACTTGGAAATACCAGACTGGGTGTTGGATCCGTTTTCAAATGTCAACACAGCAATGTCACCTCAGCTGGAAGAAGAACTTATAGAATTGACAACAAACGAAGAAATAAAAATCAAGTTCAAAAATGGATATCAAGAATTTTGGCTACAAAAACCGATCCCGCAATTGTACCCTGGATTGTGGTCAATTGTTCAACGATTTTTGATAGCATTCCCATCGTCATATTTGTGTGAACGTGGATTTAGTGCTGTGGCAACGCTGCTTACTAAAAAGAGAAATCGTTTGCGTGTTACCGAACGTGGCGACTTGCGGCTGTTTTTGAGTAAATTGGAACCTGTTATCAACAAACTTATTGAACAGCATCAGATTCAACCTTCACATTAGTTTTTATATAAGAATTGATTATGTTTGTTTTATTTTCAATAAAAGATACTCTGTCCGAATACTATAAAGTTGCGCTTCAATAATCAGTTATGAGTATTTAGCGGTTTTTAAGTATGTTTAAAAAGGGGGGCGTTAAAAAATAATTTATTCTTAAAGTGGGCAGTAGACAAAAAAAGGTTGGGAACCCCTGATTTAAATGAAACCATTTTAAATAATAACGGATGTATTCTCAATGTGACCTAAAATATATGCGATGCCTAGAACTAGAATAGATACTGGTACTACATTACATAAATTAAGGGAATGTAGTATCTTTTGTGTCTGCAGAATTTGAAACATTTTGTAAAAATAATGGCATTGCTCATCTAACATGTGTGCGTTACAGGTCTGCCTTGTATCAAAATGTATAGTGGATACAGGTTAAGCAAGAAATCAATCGCACTTGGGGTTGGTTTTATAGGAGATTATTCATATCAGAGGGGAGGCTATCGCTACAACTCAAACAAGTTGTATGAATCTATTTATATTGTTAAAGAGTATAACATAGCTAATAATATGATTGGCATATTGTTAGATACGCCAGATTTGGTTGACAAATGAACATGTCAACAGAGAGGAAGTTGTTTCCCTTTCGGACGGTCATAATCAAAAAACGAAAGTGCTGTGGTGAAAGAAAGTCAGGACGCATCCCAACTCGTGCCCACTAATCCCTTAAAAGGTATACCTATGTATGTATGTATGTGTGATTTTTGGGGTGACATTCATTGAGACCTAAAAGGTCTTTTGTGCCCCCTTACTTCTACTCAGTTTCTGAGGAGAGTCTCAGAAACTAGTAGTTCCTTTAGTCCTATTTCCCGGAGGAATTTTAGGATGTCTGCAGGCTTCAACTTAGGCAAATGTTCCTCTTCTATCCAGTAATCTCCCAGGTGCTGTGCTCTAGGATTCTGTATACCTAGCTCGTGCTCGATTGAAAAATTTACCTGTTCAAATTACCATCCCATCTATAGGAACAGGTATTATTGTTAAATTGGGTTTTCCTGAAGTACTTACTAGAAAGGATTTTGTTTCGGGTTTGATATTTATGAATGAGTTAGTTTTATTTCGTAATTGGGAGGGTTAAGAGCAGCTCTATAAACATGTCGATTCGCGAAGTATCAAGTCAACGTGGGAAAATATTATTAATTGTAGAACAACACAAATTTAATCAAAGCAGCAAAAAGTTAACATCTGGAGAAATTAAGTGGGTGTGTGTGAATAGAAAGTGTAACGCATATTTTCGGACAATCGGTGATTCTGGTGGTCGTGTAATAACAGAAAAAGTGTTAACTCATAATCATCCTGCAATAGAAGAAAACATTATCCAAAGACATATAGTGAGTGCATCTGCTAAACGAAAGGCCTTTGATGACATTTGTGAAAAGCCTAGCAAAGTTATTCGAAAATGTTTTGAATCCAATTTAAATGAACTTAAAATGAATGATTTAAATTGTATAAAAAAAACAATTTATTATGAAAAACGTAAAAAGTTTCCAAAACTTCCATCAAATGCCGAAGAGGTGTTTGAAGTTTTAAACAATATCAATACACGCACTTTACAAGATGAGAACTTTGTACTTATAAACGATGTTGGATTAAATTTAATTGTATTTTGTACTGAAATTAATTTGAAATTTCTCTGTGAGTGCACTACACTTTACATGGATGGGACGTTTTCGTATTGTACAAAGTATTTTTTACAATTGTTTACAATCCATGGCCTACGTAATGGACATTACATACCACTTGTTTTTTGTTTATTGCGAGATAAAAAAGAAGACACCTACAAAAAATTATTTCGCAAATTAATTGATACGTGTAAGGATAAGAATTGGAATCTACTGCCTGAACAAATAGTAATTGATTTTGAAATCGGCATTCATAATGCTACGCGATTGATTTGGAGTGAAGCTAGATTGATAGGCCGCCGATTCCATTTAAGTCAAGCATGGTGGCGAAAAATTCAAAATTTGGGACTATCGTCGGAGTATAAAAACAAAGAAAGTGATATTGGAAAATGGTTGCGTTACTGCTTTGGAATTATGTTTTTGGACCCAGATTTAGTTAGCGACTTCTTCGTTTTTGAACTTATGGAAGAAAAGCCCAACGACGAAAGATTGTGTGCGTTTGCTGATTATTTAGTGGAAAACTATATATCGGAAGAGGCTCGTTTTCCTCCTAATATATGGGCAGAAGCATCAGCTAGTATACACAGAACCACGAATGCATGTGAATCATTTCACGGCCATTTAAATAGTTCATTTTATAATGCACATCCCTCATTATTTGTTTTCGTTGAGGTATTGCTAAGAATTCAGGAAGAGACTTACATCAAATGTCGCAGTGTAGATAATACTAAAATCGTGAGAAATGCAACAAGGAAAAAACATGATTTCCTAAAAAAGACTATAGATAATTTTAAAAATAAAAAGATATCAACATTTACTTTCGTTAAAACAGTATCATGGTATAATAGTATTAATAATATGTAGGTAGTTCTAAGTTTTTTATGTGCAATATATTTAATTAATACGTTTTATAGTAGTTTTATTTCAAATAAATGACAACTGTATATGTAGGTCTTAAATATTTAATTATAATAAATAAGAATTAAAAACCGCAGTTCCGATGCACCCGGGCACGAGTTGGTGTATTAATTTTCTACCTGGTTTTTGAACGGGCACGAGTTGGTCAGTGATTTTCGGGGCCAGGTAATAACGGGTACGAGTTGGGAAACGCCGGAAAGTCAGGTAGGGTGGGAAAATAATGAACTAGAATAGAAAAGTGCGGAAATATAGAAAAATGCACAGGAAGTGGATAGTTTTTGGAGGAGCAGGATCATTAAAACGCCTGATAACCTAAATTTGAAATTTTGTTACCTATGAGGAAAAAAATGTGAGGTATTGAGCCAATCCACTGTGTACAGGGTGTCCCAAATTGGTGTGTTTTCCAGGGTATCTCGTAAACTAGAAGAGTTTGAAGAAAAGCAGTTAAGATGTTATGACTTTTTTTTTGTTAAAGTAACGATAGCCCAATTAAATCTTCAGTAACTCCCTGCAGTTGGAAGATACAAGGCGATTATTGAAAACTGTCGAAAACTACAAACTTCTTAATTAGGAAAAATATAAGAAAAAAAGTTATGAATACTTTTGATAGATATAATATTGAATAGCTCAGTGGCGCACAGAATTTTTTTGTTAGGGGGCTCACTAAGGAAATATAATGCAAACTTATGTTTTTTTTAATGGGACACCCTGTATATTTTGACGTTTTACGTTTCCTTTTTCAATTATCGTTCACATGATTTGACATATTATATTTATCTATTTTCAATGGTTGGAGCTGAAGTACAAATAAACCATTTATGGATGTTATCAGGTGAAACACCCTTAAAAAATTGAACACTCAGTAACGAAATTTAACATTTCATTATAAGGATACTGATGTGTGACAATTTTATTTATCAAAATTATAATTAATGAAAAATAAAACCAGATTAAAAAAATAAAAACAATAAACTTATGAAACAACATCATGTTTTTTACCTGCAAACAAAGGATTCAATAATTTCAAAATAATAATATAGGTACTTCAAACCAATAATCAGCTATATTTACCTACATTGTTTTTAGTTAACTGATTTTTGGTAATGCTGGATTGGTTGGAGATTATTTAAACGAAAAACTTTTTAATCGATGAAAACGGAGAGCACTTTGAACATTTAATGTAATTTTTAAATTCTAATAATAGTATATTATGCAACGATCATGTAATGATGGTTATTAATACACAAGCATTAACCGGGATACGAAACGAGCCAAAGGCGAGTTTCGTATGGTTAATGCGATTGTATTAATAACCATTGCGTGAGAGTTGCATACACTATTTTTTCTACGAAGAAATTTGATTTAAAAAAAATATATAAAAAAATGTACCACCGGGGACACGAACCCGGAATGTACAGATCGAAAAAAAACTTATGCAGCGCCTTTACCCACTGCGCCACGGGACCACGGTTGAAATGATAGCATACAGCGTATAAGTATGTTACTGTTATATAATATTAAATAAATTATTGTAAACAAAAATGATAAGTTTAAATATGTATTGCCTTAGATTAGATTAGATTAGAATTGGAGTGGCTCTTTGTCCTATCCCACTGCGACCTTTGCAGATCTATTGTGGTCCTCCCTATATTTAGAGCTCAATATATAGCTTTATTCTTTTTATTAGACCTAATAGCCTGGATACCGCCTCCTTTGCGTAGCTCTCTGCCCTCGGTTTTTCTTCTCCGAATAAGTGAAATCGCACCCTTGCTAGGCCTTCGCACTCACAGAGTATGTGCTCCGCGGTTTCTTCTTCTTCCTGACAGAACCTGCATAGGCTGTCATCTGCAAGGCCAATTGTGTGCATATGTTTCCTCAGCCTACAATGTCCGGTCAGCATTCCCACCATCATCCTCGTCGTTTCCCGACTTTGACATAGTAGGTCGTGTGACAGTTTTGTCGAATGGCTTTTAAGGAATAATTTTGCGTGTCTTTATCCTGGGGTTTCATACCACCAGCGCAACGCCTGGTTGTTTATCCATTTGTGGATGCTCTCTTTACTTAGGCAATTTGCAATTCCACAGGAAGGTTCTGGCCCTATCATGACCTCCGCTGCTCCCTGCTTGGCTAATTCGTCAGCCTTTTCTTCCTTGGTGGCCTGGTACCCATGCTTGGGTCACTCTATTATGACTACCTAGTCTGTTTAGGGCCTTCCGACACTCCCACACCAGATTTGATGTTATCTTATATGAGCGTATCGCCTTAAGTGCTGTTTGGCTGTCGGAGTAGATGACGATTCTTTGGTTATCGACCTCCTGTCCCATCAACTCTTCTGCACAGCATTACACCGCCAGTACCTCTGCCTGAAAGACAGTAGCATGTTTACCTATGCTTAGAGAGATCATGATCTTCTCTTCTACCCCATATATTCCCAGTTTTCGAGCCATCAGTGTACCAGTTGAGATTGTATTGCCTTGGTCATTAAGTATTTTCGGTCTGGTGCTCGACATTTCTTTTGAAAACTAACGCAAAAGATTTAAACTGTCATAAAACACTGTCAAACATTCTACAGAAAATATTGGGTCTGCTTGGGTATTTGAAAATCTAGATTTCTATTGGTCAATTTTTCAGTTTTATAATGAAAATCAGTGTTATAATGAGTATCATTATGAAACTGAAACTTGGCATTTAATTAACAACTTAAAGTATGGGGGTAGAAAAAATTAGTTATAGGTAGATTAGTTGTTACAATGTTTCTTGTTGTTTCATAAATTTATTGTTTTTATTTTTTCAATCTGGTTATTTAATAATTGGAATTTTGATAAAAAAAATTGTCACACATC
>CAJUYH010006898.1:0-18897 GCA_910591685.1 Galerucella tenella
GCACTCACAATTTGAAGTTAAGCTAGGATTTCACTTGAAGATTGTTGTATTAACACTGGCAAAGCAATATTCACATCTCAACATTACTGGTGATATATTACTTTATATCAATCATTAGATGAGATATTAGGTAGATTATATTAGAGAAATAATGAGGATGAGCACAATCTTTGGAATTGGAATTAGAATAGGCGAACGCGAAAACTTGCTCTAAATATTAAGAGCCCCAAAATAATGTCGTGCCAACTTTGACAAACTTATATCCTGATCCAGCAAACCCACAAGTTCCTATCAATACAATATGGTTTCCGCAAGCTGGAGCACCGCCCAATTACCAAATCGATGTCCGGCAGTACCCGAACGTTGAAATACATTTCTTCACCATACTAGGATGATACCAAGAGGTACGCGGAGACATCAATGTTTTTTAACATTATCAGGAAATACTCATTAGGCTTTTGGTGTGATGTAGCGAAATAAGATACTTCTATTTTTCCAATGTTAATTTTTGTAATAACCTCTCATGTATTCGTTAACGCTACTATTTGAATGTGAATTCCACCATACAGTCTCCCAGCTAATCAACATTATGATGGTATAACAATATTAATAGTTAATTTATCAATGGAACATAAAAAGATCTTGAAATGAGATATAGTCAATGTCTCAGTTGCTCCTAGGATGAAAATCCAGAGGAGTCGAATTACAAAAAACTTAATGAATCGAATCACCACCCCACACCGAGTTATATTATCACAATGGAGGAACCTAGTGGTTGGTGGAATGTGATACACGCTATTACATTACTGTCTGGGGCGCTAAAAATTTCTAATCACCCCCTGGAGGTAGTTCAAGGAATGTCTGCTCCACAAGATAATTATGTCACTCGCCGAAAAGAAAAACGAAACCATCCTATAATTTCAGAACTGAAATGGATTGGTCTTTGACCATACACGTTTTAAGTCCAAAACTGTACAACTCATTACCAGGGCCCAATAAAAACAGCTAAAACCCATATATTTAGGAAATATTTAGGTTTATACATGAATGTCTCTGTAAGATAGACAAGCCATCTCTGACCAAATTGAGAAAAACTACTTTTTCTATACCTCCAACCTCTAATAATTTTATAATGTATAGTTTCTCTCAAAGTATATTGTCTTAGATTTGGCCGGCAATAATGGAATGAATTGCAATTGCAATAAATCATGATAATATGTCCAATAGCTGCTGTAGAAGAGATCGCCAGTGACGTACTATTTGAAATTATTTCAAAAAGGATGAAATTAAAATCTTTTTGTATTTTTATTATACATCCTTCGATTTTTATTTAATATGTGAAGACCATTTCTCTGAACTTTTTTTCAGCTCCTTAATTGAAGATTATTAAATACTATTAAGTTAAATAAATTATAAACAGGCCCGCCCTTGTCCTGTCACTCGACTGCTGCTGTGCTCCATTTCAGGTAAAATTCTTTTAAGAAGGTCATGAATGGTCGTATTTAGATTATTGCCGTCAAAAGTGGAGACGATATACTTTGAGACAAACCATCTATGACATATTTTTAAACTGAGAACATAACAACATAATTTCAATATTGTAATAGATAATTTCTATTATTTGAGAGATAATAATGTTAGGTGTATTGTGTATTTTATTGTATGAGCTATTGCTGTTGATCATGTTTTTTTTATATTATCAATATATCTTTACTTGGCCCAATATACCTTTATTTAGTTGTGATAGGTTGTAACAAACTTTCACTTTTCGACCTCTGTATCATTTACTTCCAATCGTGTAGCTGAAATTTTCCTGAAATGGTATTTTATATTTATATAATAATAATAAATAATACAGCTGCATATTCATATCATTCACACTCTTGATGATCAAAATACTGTAATTTGTGAAACTAGTAATATACACATGTTATATTTCTGTCAAACAATTAAATAATGAATTATTTCAATTGACATCAATTTTGTCCCAAGAAGGAAGAGAATATCGGAGTTTATAAAATTTTGAATTCATAAATAATTTTCAAGGCAACAATAATTTTCCTTCCTCACGGTGCCTGATGAGTCCAAACGTATCCTGTCTATTTAACATCTGCCAAATACTAGCTAACAGCCACATTCAATTCTATTTCACGATTCACACAGACGTTCTAATCGTAATATGTAAGTACTCACACATTTTTTTGCATATCTGTAATACACTTTCGGTATTATAGGGGTCTTAGTGTTTACTGGAAATTATGTTGAATTTGTGGAAGGATGAATACAGATGTTACTTGGTTTCAAAACGTTAATAGGTCAGTAGTTGTAAATAATTTATACGATATTGAATGTATGACTAAATACCTGCATGTGTTTTTTTGCGTCTGGCTTATACACCTTTTAGTCATCTACATAATTTCACGTTTTTAATAAAGCTACACTTAACAGCAAGACTTGAAGAATATATCAAAAAGATGTAAATTGATACAAGGTGATTTGCAACTTCATAAAATATTGGCAGTCCACGGAATTCATCATAAAGTTAGGTTTGTGGTGAGTGGGTTTATGGAGTTCGTTTTACAGCTCGCAATTCTTCTTGAAACTTGCAATAATCTTGATCGAAAGCAGCCGTAGTAGAGGATAATTTGGCAAGTATCTTGGCATCTTAGTAATTAGAGCAAAAGCAAGCAAAAACCAAAATGGGAAGCCAGTTCACTCGAAGGGTAACTACTTCATTGAAATTCCAGCTGAACGCAGAAAATCTAGCAAAAGCAATAAACACTCACGTCATACCAATCCTGACATACTTTTGGAATGGTGAAGTTGACAAAAACAGAACAGGAAAATATTCAAAGAACAGCGCAGCGCGTACCATGATGACCAAACACAAATGTCACCACTCCAGGAATTCTAAATTGCATGAGCTGGTCATAAAAACATCATGTCCTCAATCAACTTTGTATCGACAAGGGAGCATCAAATAAGTGGCTTTGACATTATTTCCAGATGCAGAAGGATTTATAATGGTAATTGAAGACCAAGTCATTAAAACCAACCATTACAATAAATTTGTAATAAGAGATCCAAACTTCGTGTCGAACAAGTGCAGAAGATGTCAACAAACAATAGAGACGATACAACACATTACGTCGGGATATTTAGCCATAGCTAACATTGATTACCTACCCAGGCACAATCAACTTTGTAACATCCATCCGTCCATCCATCCATCCATCCATCCATCAGAACCTTATTCGTTTAATAATGCTATCGCAGCCAATTCTGTATAATACGAAACGTTTATTTTACATTCAGTTGAGATTTTAACATATGAATTGTTTCAATTTATCGAGTGTGTATAAATATTCATCAAGTAATAGCCTCGTTCATATTGAAATCTCACTAATACAATTTATTTTAATACTCACTCACTCACTCACCCACTCACAGTTTTGCTATTCTCTCATAAAGGTTAGGACAAAATGTGGATCTCCAAGGCATTATCTGGAAGGTACACTTGAAATTTTGAAGATGTTTTCAGTCTGTCTGGCTTAATGATAAGAGCACTTTCACAATTTATTGATGATGGCTATCGTAGTCGTCATACCCAAGTGATAAATAATCCAATATTATATTGTTTTTGAAACAAACACGAAACCACTTCACAAAAACTAATGGTGGAACGGACCAGTTAACTAATCTCAATTGTGCACAAATGATATAAATTATATCATAATACCCAAATATTATGAACAACATTATTCTAATTAGACTACCTTCACACAAATCTATGTAGACTACTCAGCTCAGTAGATACAGGGTGTTTCATTGGGAATTAGCCTAACTTTAACTGTAGATGGGGATCACTTTGGTTCTTCCTAAAACCTATTTTTAATGTTTTTTCTGCACTTTATAACCGAGATACAGGGTGTTTTATAAATTTATCCTATTTCTTCCGAACCTCATAACTTCCGAGCTGCTCTGTATATTATTTTGAAATTTGGTACACGTGATAACCGTAATATAAATTTTTGGTAGTAAAATTGTCCGCGGAAGAATGTAGAGAAAATAGTGGATTCGATTTTTTATACTCTTTTCAATTATAAAGAACATTTAAAAAAATTATATACAGGGTGTAGTTTTTGGGAAAAAAGAGTTTTGAAATTTTTTGATAAGCCGGACCTACATTATCTTTTTGGAGATGCTTTTGATGGAGTTTCTAGGTAATGGTTATCAAGTGTACTGAATTTCAAAATAATATATAGGGTAACTCGGAAGTTATGAGGTTCGAAAGAAATAGGATGAGTTTATAAAACCCTGTATATGGGTTATGAAGAAAGCACATTGAATATATAGGTTTTTGGAAGCACTAAAATGATCACCATCTACAGTTAAAGTTAGGCCTTTTTCCAATGAAACACCCTATATATGGCTTGAACGCAATCTATACAGTGCTATTCAAAAGTCCCCTTCCCCCCTCGTATCTTTTGAACGGCTACACCTACATTAATAAAATTTGGGGGGTGGAAATAAAGTGTTGTAAACTTCTCTACGAATGGTAACAGGTGACGTAATAGTAATAGATGAGGTCACAGTGCCACTCTGACCAATAATTTTAAACAGGACCTTATGGCAAGTGATATCTCGTTTAAAAGGCATTGACATTGGCTACATAGCCATATTAATTTTGTTTGGGTTTAAACTAATTTTGACGGATAAATTGAATAAATACCAAAATTATTATTTCACATTTACATATTGAAGATTTTTCAGTCCGCCTCGGGTTAGTTGTCCAAAAAATTGACGTTTTTAATTTAATAGTATTTATTTCGTTGCTTTGCAAAGTTTTAGTGAATAGCTTGAATATTTAATTTTATTATTGTTTAACGAGACGTTTAAGAGTTTACATAGGCAAAATGGTACGTACTCAAGCGGACAAAGTAGCAGCTATCTTAATAATTGGTGAATCTAGAAAGAATCTACATGAAGCGAAACGTTTATTTAATGAGAGATACTCAGATCGCCCTATCTCGAGAACTTATTTAAGGGAGCTTCTTCACAAGTTTGAAGCAACAGGTAGTGTTCAAGATTTCAAACGATCTGGTCGACCAACATTTAGTGATGATAAAAAATTGATATAGTTGCTGAAATGGTAGTAAACCCTACTTCCTCTTCAACTAAAGTTGCGTCTATCTGTGAAGTAAGTAAAAGTACAGTACAGAGAGTGTTGGCTAGAAATAAATTTCATCCATACAAGTTAAAAATGGTGCACCACCTTTCGGATGACGACCCCGACAGAAGACTCGAATTCTTTGAATGTATGACAAATAAAATTAGTCAAAACCCAAATTACACAAAAACAATTTGTTTTAGTAACGAAAGTATTTTTTGCCTCGATGGAAATGTGAATACACAAAATGTAAGGTATTGGAGTGACACAAATCCTCATATCTTTCGTGAACAGCATACCCAATTTCAAGAAAAAGTCAATGTTTGGGCAGGTATTTTGGGAAACCACATCCTATAACCAGGTCCTGTTTTACAAAATTTAAGCGGTGAAGTGTATCTGGAGATGTTACAAAATGCAATTGAGCTGTTAATTCTTGAAATTCAGGAAGATAATCCAGATGAATTCGGCCATCTGGAAATAACATTTCAACAAGATGGTGCTCCTGCACATTATTATGGTGCAGTAAGACGTTACCTGGATGGAGAATATCGAGGTAGATGGATCGGCAGGCGAGGTCCTATAGAATGGCCACCTCGGTCACCAGATCTGACACCATTAGATTTTTTTCTATATGGGGGTACTTGAAATCCAAGGTTTATACTACGGCACCAGATGGCATTGGCGTTTTGGAAGAAAGAATTATTGAAGAATGCAGTGCAATTTCAGCTGACACATTCGAACGAGTACGACAAGAGTTTACTAATAGGATGTATTACTGTCAGGAAGTAGACGGAGCACATTTCGAACATTTGCTATAAGAATCCACTGTTGATATTTGATTAATTAAATTTAAAAAAATAATCTCAATAATTTTGGTAATCATTTAATTTATTCGTCAATATTAGTTTGAACCCAAACAAAATTAATATGGCTATGTAGCCAATGTCAATACCTTTCAAACGAGATATCACTTGCCATAAGGTCCTATTTAAAATTATTGGCCAGAGTGGCACTGTGACGTCATCTATTACTATAACGTCACCTGTTACCATTCGTAGAAAAGATTACAACACTTTATTTCCACCCTCCAAATTTTATCAATGTAAGTGTAGCCGTTCAAAAGATACGAGTGGGGGAGGGGACTTTTGATTAGCACTGTATACCTACTTAGTATTAACATAAATAGTAATAATAAAAATTGTATGATCATGTTTCAATCCAAAAACTATTTGGAAAAACATTTCCTTGAACAGGATTTTCTCAGGGAATGCGAGAGAAATACTTGCAGATGGGTGAGTAACGTCAAAATAATATCAAAATCAAATCGTGAAAGAGATAATGTGACAGCGGTATCAAGGTAGTTAATGACAATAATAAGTATTATACCAATAAAATTATTTAGTCATCTCCCCAGTTTATTATCTTTGAATGGTGAACTGGGCAGAATATGACCTAATCATCAATCATTGCTCTTGAATATTTATTCCAGTACTCTTGAGAGAGGACTTTCATCTTTTCTCAGCTGAATGGCTTTTGGTGAATATCGAGCAAAGATCTGACTTGCATTCCGGAGTCTATATAGGGTTCAACTGATCGGCTATGAACATTTCTGGGTTTTTTTAACTATATACCAGTACCTGGTCAGTATTAAACCTCTTAGAGTTAGGTACATACATACCATCCACATTTATCTCTTTATCACTACATCCCAAATATCTTACAACGCTGCTAAAGGTCTAGAAAATTCTATGGCTACGTTCTCCAATTCGCCCACATATTGTCCAGGAATTTCATGAGAACAACCGACATGTCACTTTTATATTGGTCATCAAATATATTCAAATCCCAGCGTCGTCAATTCTCCCACCAAAACAATTTCTTGTTCAGAATAAACGGAAAGCGTGGATTTTAGGAATACCTACTTAAAAAACATTAGTTAATTATGTATAATTAAAAGCGAAACTGTCTATTAAGTTTAAACATTAAATCATTCTGTTAAATATTCTTGGTTCCCAGAGTTGATTGCTCAAAGTGATAAAATTTTTTTGTTGATGCAGATACCCACCTGACCGCAACAAGATATATTCATTGCGAATTTTTTAATACAAGTGAATTTCAATGAATATACCTAGATTCAAAAAAATATATGTAAATTAAAATGTTTTCTTAACATGTTGTTGTTTATACTGTCACTTTCCCATAATACATTCATTATAAATAAACAACGAATTTCGCAATCATCCTGTATATCCGACTACCCTCATATTATATGCAACAAAACAGCTGATAATCGTATTTCATCTGCAGTATATCCTCTAATTGGAGTTTTTTGAAAAAAAGAATCCAGCTGATGTGTGTTAAACAGCTGATATAGAAATGTGGGTCTGTGTCGGAAAACACTTGGTATAACCAAGGTCATATGGGGTCCTTGCAGGTAGAAAAAGTGTACGCTGTCGGTACTGGTATACCAGAATCTCTAGAGGGGTATCTTGTTTTTAGACCTAATTTGTCTACCTGTAGTCATTGAAATATACACAGTAGCGTACCTATTTTATATTTCATAGTATCTCAATGGACTTCACATAAAATAAAATATATTTTCACGGAAAGTATGTATTCAACTCAAATTGTACTATCATTAAAAAAATAAATTAATCAATGAGGATTATAACCAATTACAATTCTCACACGTCAGTGTTTCAAAACTATAATAAAAAGTTAGGAAAGCGTTCGATGATATTCAATGAAATTTAATTCACTGCCAGACTCCGAACCATGTGACTATCTAGTTGTCTATATGGCTGGTGAATAAATAATAATCATTCCTAAGTGTAGGCATTACTACGAACCTTTTGTTTTGTGGTTTTGTTATGAAACTCAAACCATCCTTACCTGAACTGAATTAAACATGTCTCCAATAAAAACCTAACTTAACCTGATCTAACCCAACCTGAACCAACCGAACATCACCTTTTCATTTTGATGGGTGGAAACCTACTTACATGTAACCGGGTACTTGCTCTACATTTTTCTCGTTTTGTGGGACTTTAGTCCGGAAGCAGCATAGCTCGCTAGCCCTGCACGCAAAGCTACCAGACTGCTCAGTATCCTGACAAGGGACAGCCCTCACAAAAACCACTCCGTGTCACTAACGACGACCAGGATATGACTTGAACTCACACTACAAGACATCATCCTGTTTTCACAATGAATTAGATTGGCACATCTCCACTCCTCAATCTTGTACCTCGTTCTTACAGGACCTTCCTCTCTCTTGTTCTCTTCTCCATAATCAATTTTTCCATTTATTCAGCGATCTTCGACCTTCTTTCTTTGCTCCGTGTTATGTTAATTAGGTTACATATGCTTGATGTTGTGCCTACTGCTATATCACAGATTAAACCTTCCCTTCTCATCTTCTGCAAAAAAGTGTACGTGCTGAAATGTCTACTCCCTCACAGTTGTAGTACTGGTTGGTATCCTACTCCTTGACTATTTTGTTGGTATGGGTCTGAAATACAACGTGACCGCTGAAAGCCTGCTTGATATGAGAATCCAATCTTCTGTGATGCACTTGTACTACAACACTACCTAATACAATTTAAGTTAACTCGCTCAATCTAATTATGTCCCTCACTCATCACCCTGTACTGTATATTTCTCAAATACTTGTGGCACATCTAGAAAACATACGAAATAAATTTGTTTCTTTTCAAGCATATCTATTATATCTGAGATGTAGTGTACTTGGACTATATTTAAATGCTTCTATAAAAAGTCGAACTGATGGTAATGAATTGAATTAGTTTTTTTTGATGATTAGTTTCATTTGTATGATCTATTTATTGACGTCATTAGGCGGTTTGTCCGGTTTAGGCAGCAATATGTATTCTGCAATTTGCAATCCTGCTAGTGTGTATATTCAATTAATAAGTGTGTTCGGAAGGTGAGTGAACATGACTATGCCCTTTCACGACTTGATTATTTGCCCTGGGATTAGATATAAACCCGGTGTAATCTAAGGATTTATCTCAGATCTTATCTATTCCGCTACTTTTCTCTGGATAACAGGGTTAATTTATTTTGTTAGAAAGTTTATATGATTCCAAGTTATTTATTTTGAATTGTTTTCGTTGTAAGCACGTTCGCTATGATCTGCAAAAAGGTAAGCTTTTTGTTTATTTCTGACTGCGGCTCCGTTGCTAGTGTCTCTCATGGAATAAATAGCTGAAAATTAATTTTTCCCAGAAATCCCACTGGCTATCAGCAGTTAGTCAAGTTACAACTTTGTAGGTGATTTTTCATTATAGAGAGGAATATTCATCTCTTATGCTACTTTCTGCATTATTATTGCAATAACCGAAACAGTAATAATTATTTATTTTATCCTATCTATGTCACTGTATTTTGAATACCATTGAAAAATTTCCTTTTTTTTAAATTCAATTGCAAATTCACAATCTACTAAATAAGGGGGCGTCCATTAATTACGTGAGGCGTTTTTGAGAATTTTTCGACCCCCTCTCCCCCCTTGGTGAGATATCGTGAGATTTTCCCTCAACTCCCTCCCCCCTCCCCTAATCTCACGCGAGATTCTTTAAAACCTTTATTTGGACTGTAAACGTGTTGGGTTTTATTGAAGACTAGCAAAGACTAGTATTTGTGAATATTAACGTATTTTTTTTTAAAACGCAACTTTACACCGTTTTCTGCGAGAAAAATAATTACGTGATATTTGCCAAGACCCCCCGTCACCCTTAAATGAGATTTGGAAAGATTTAGCTTGATCCCCTCCCCCCCTAGAACACCTCACGTAATTAATGGACGCCCCCTAAGTATCCAGTAATAAGTAAATGATATGATTTCTTGCTAAATGAAAGTGAAAACACCATTTGTAAGGTAATTGTGATAATAGAGGTGGGATAAAACAATAACAACATTGGAAAGCCTATACCGTTAAACTCGGAGATAATGGAGTGCAATTATAAATTAATACCAACTAGGGAAATATATGATTGGATAACATATTTTTGTGTTCAGGTATCGTTTATAGCGTTCAATATTTCATATAGTCCTGATAATTTTCCTCGCACCATAATCTATTACTATCATATTTTTATTTATTTATTTTTATTGCTGAAACCCATTGGTGAATATATACTCGTAGTACGCCAATGCTGAAGTAATAGTCCAGGAAATTACGATGTGGTTAGCTCTCCAATGTGAATTTTTAAAATTTAATTACTATGGGAATGAACATCGGTTTACGACTGTGGGTGTAGAGCAAACGGCAGTAAATTATTTTTTGAAACGTTCGTTTTTCGAATAAATGCTACAGTAAACAATATAACCGACGAATGGAAAAATATGGTTGCCGTTATATACCTATCACACATAAAATAAACGTTTTGTTAATACACACTCAAAACTGGTGACTATATAACTAGCTTTTTGAATAATCTGTACACACATAGTACACAATTAGCAATTGAATGTTGCGACAACCAGTTTAAAAAAGCTGCGCATCCAAATATAAGTTGCGTAGGTTTCAAGAAAAAGTTTCAAACCTATTGGGTCAACTATTTCTGGGATCTTGGAACGTTCAGCTTTCAGCTTCAGGTAACAGCCGGTCGTTTGCAGAACGTTGCTGGATTCACTGACTGTCAGCTAGGCTACTACCTACTTCATTGAAGTATCATGATAAAATGTTGTATTTATATATGCTAATTTTCTAGAAAAGTAACATTTCGAAATAAAGATTACCAACTTTTATTGTAAACCAGAAATACGCGCCCCTTCAGTCCCTTCCGAATTCATACAAAATAGAAAATAGAATAAACTGAACGTCCCAAAAACTATGCTCAAAATTGGTATTCAATGGAACGTGAAGTAATCGGTACCCATACTTGATCCTGTTGAGCCTATTGTTTATGATCAAGTTGTTTGTCCTGCACAAATTGTTGGTCTTCTGGAATATCAGCTGCTCCCCTAGCTGCTCCCCTCAATATAACTATTTTTAGGTTGCCACTTGTTCCTAAAAAATAATTAATACTCAAGCTCTCCAAACTTTTTGTGTGCATAATTTTTTTTTCAACACCATACTATATGGTAGAAGGGCTTTTTGATTATATATATATATATAATTTTTTTTTTCCTGTGGATAGGTCCGGTGTAGTTGAGCCGCCGTTTTAATTTAAGTTCAAATCTAAGAGTTCAGAGTCCGTTGATATCAGTAAACTTTTGAGGTTAGGTTAACGTCATTAACCTTCTTTATATCTTCTTCTATATCCATTCAATGAAGCAATTTTGCGAACAGTATAGTCATTAAAAACTAGGAATATTATTGAATATTATCGCGGCATGTCCTCTAAAATATTTGGAAAAATGTTATTTGCAAAATTGACTACGCGAAGACGTTCTAAATATAACTTAAAATTTGCTCTCCGGTATGGTCTATTTTCATTAATTAGAGAGTTTCAAAATAATGAGAAAACTCGCAAATTATAGGCCTATCACTTCCTTTAGTAGACAGTTGAAATATTTTTTGGAGTTATAGCCCCAGTATTTCCGTTTGAAAAAACATTTGTATGAATGAATCGGGTCTACACACATATTTTCACCTAATCAACCTACGAATAAACAGCTGAGGGTGAGATGGTGCAATTTCCTTAAGATGTTTTATTTTTCCACGAGGAATGTTAAGAAATTTGTGTACTACTGGTTATATGGGTATGAAGGTTTTAGCGTTGACTTTCAAACAGCGTCACGTTCATAGATATTAATTTTAATATGAAAACTCGCCAGTATAACTGAAGCTATAACTCGATTTGAAATTGGTTGATAGTAATAAATCATTTTTAGCAGCCGATTCCATAGGCGCACCTACCTGACGTGCCGGTTTGAACCCTATTTATAGTAATCATTATTGTCATAAGAGGTAAAAATAATTATGCCGAGAATTCCGGGAACAATTAATACACAATGTTACTTCAGGTTGTTACGAAAAAGGTAGATAGGTAGGTACCTCTACTTATTGGTATAAAACTGTGAGTCATTTTAAGAGCGAACAAACCTAATGCGAGTATTCTAGGACACACATTTGGGTAGTTTTTGAAAATGGAGAGTCTTTCAGGATTTATTCCAGTTAAGCGAGCTGCGAAATCAGCGCTAAGCATTAGTGGAAAGATTATTGTGCTTAATGTATTTAATGCACTTAGATATCAAAAAAGTGCAATAAGTATCGATTCTACAGTGGAACTTTGTTCAAAGATGACAGGTATTGGAAAAGCAACCATCTACAGGCTGATGCGGGAAGAAAAGACAGGAACCGTGACGCCACCAAAACCATCTCCAGGAAGGCGAACAATACCGATCGATGAGGACGAAAAGGCCATCATAAGACGAAAGGTGCATTCATTCTATTTCAATAAGGAGATCCCCACTTTGGATAGAGTTTTAGGGGCAGTAAAAGAAGACTTTCCTGCAATCAAGAGAGATAAACTATGGAAAGTTCTAAGAGAAATGAATTTTAGATGGGAAAAACATAGTCGGAAGTCTCATTTGCTCGAAAAAGATGAAATAGTGTGTTGGAGACGTAATTATTTGAGAAAAATAAGACAATTTCGCAATGAAAACAAAACAATTTTCTATTTGGACGAAACATGGCTGAACGAAGGCTACACAGTTGGAAAAATATGGACAGACAAAAATGTGACTTCTCACCGGCAAGCATTTTTAGACTGTCTATCAACAGGAATAAATCCGCCCTCTGGAAAAGGAAGACGATTAATTATAACTCACATCGGTAGCTCCAATGGCTTTTTAGAAGGTGGACTATTATCATTCCAATCAGTTCGTACAGGCGAATACCACGAGGATATTAATGCTGATGTTTTTGAGGAGTATTTCGAACAAATGATAGAGCTGATTCCACCTGGCTCCGTCATTGTGTTAGATAACGCTCCGTATCACTCCAGAAGATTGGAGAAGATGCCTACAACTGCTTGGCGAAAAGCAAAAATTATCGAGTGGCTTGTGGAGGAACAAATATAATTTGAGAACAATATGGTTAAAAAGGAGTTGCTATCAATTGTAAACACCCATAAACATCGGTTTCAAAAATATGTTGTTGACGAAATGGCCAAAAAACAAAATATAATAGTGCTTCGGCTCCCCCCCTACCATTGCGAATTAAATCCGATCGAACTGGTATGGGCTCATGTGAAAGGTTATGTGGCTAGAAAAAATACCACTTATAAAATGAGTGATGTTCAAAAACTCTTTGAAGAAGCGCTTCAAGAAGTCAACGCGGGGAAGTGGCAAAGATGTATAGAGCATGTAATAAAGGAGGAGGAAAAAAATGTGGCAATTGGATAGTTTACTGGAGAAAACGGTCGAACCACTTATTATCAATTTAGGGGAAGAAGACAGTCCCTCAGATATTTCATTTTCTGATGATGATTAATTTAAAGCGAAGAAATGTAATGACTTACTATAAATTTTATAGAATTTCAAATAGAAACATTTTTCCAAATTTACTTGTTTATTGGTTGCTTTATTGTTATTAGTATTATATTTATTCAAATACAAGGGTAACAAATTATGCCACATATCCGAATGTTCACTAAATTATATAATTATTGTGTTTAATATAAACTTAAACCCACCCGAAAGCACGTCCATGAGTGCAAAACATCACAGGTAGAATCCTACCGCTTATTGTTCGAGCCTCGCGTTGAGCTTTGTATTCGACGCCCTTAGCAGATCTATAGGAATGGAAAGTTTAATAAATGCAAAAGGGTCTATACTTTCAATGTATATACTATTTAAAACTTGGCAATTTAGGTGGACCACTTTGTATACGTGTTTGACGGATTTTAATGATTTATTACTATCAACCAATTTCAAATCGAGTATACTTCTTACAAATCCAAATTAGGATAGGAATCAGAAGATAAACTGTCGAAACCAATATTTATAATGAATGGCTCGATTATTTCATCAGAAATATTGTCCAACTTCCACATATTCTCTTCTTCCTCAATTGTATGATTTAGGTATTGCCTTTTCCCAGTTTTCAGGCTTCACGTTATTGACAGCCTCCAAAAAGAACTGTTTATGACATCACTTATTTTGAGGAAATTAGTTTTCCTTGGAACTTTTTTATCCATGCCAGTTCGATCCAGTTCAATGATATAATGATGATCTAATCACCATCATCCCACGGGTTCCTGCAATTTCATATCTTTGAAATTTCTCTGTGAAGAGGAACATGAAAAAGAAAGTTCTTTCCTCACAGAGCCGGGATTAAACTTGAAATTCTTTCAATTCAGCCAATTATGTGAATCTTTTTTAAACCACCTGCTTGTGGGCAATTTTAATAAAAGGCTCGATTGACAACTTGCATCATCCATAACTATTATACAGTTTTGAGGAAGAAGATCCAAAAGTCAACGAACCACCCCCAACAAAACCGTTTCAACTGCCGATGTGTACTATTAACAGTCTGCGGCCCTTTCCTGATGGTGGATTTGAGCCAGTAGAAAAATTATTTAATAAACAGTTGCATCTTGCCAACATTTATTTGGTGTTTGTCCCTCATCGACTACAATATCGCTGCTTCCTATCAAAATAGACTTTCTGGAATGATTTTTCCAGCGAATACGCTTATTTGAACTGTCACATGTCACAGTGTCAAATATATATATATAATTACCTTTTCAAGTCACACTTAGTACCTTACCTTTTTTCAATTTTATTGGTAAAAGTGACAGAGTGTTATAAAAATCGACTTCTTTTTGCATTTCCTCCAAAAACAATGCGATCTGTTTCGTTTTTGGTGCCGCACCATGTATATCAAACACTTTCCAACTACTTGATTTTATTAAAGGTGTAGTAGTATCCAAATATATAACTATCTACAAACTTCCAAATGACACTTGCATGTTGATACCTTTCGTAAAGTTGGACAACATAACATGATATGAGGATTAAGAAGTGGTCCAGCCTATTCACTTTTTGAAATATTCGGTGTTAAAGTTAGGAAAATTCGAATGTTTTAATTTGATATCCTTAAAATGGATGAATAAGTTTATTTGATATTTGGCAGGTTGTTTTTGAATGTGAAAGGGCATATTTTGATGAAAAAACACTTTTCAATTATTGATCCAGTGGTGTACATTCTTAAAAATATGTCACTTTACCCCTCTTATTTTTCACGCCACTGGCATTTTAAGCTATTTTCAATTGATTTTGTATTTCTCAATGGTTTTCACGTGAAAAAACGTATATCCTTCACATACAGGGTGTTTCATTGGGAAAGGGCCCAACTTCAACTGTAGATGGGATCACTTTACTGCTTCCAAAAAACTTTATACAATGTGTCTTCTACACTTCATAAAAGAGATACAGGGTGTTTTAAATGTATCCTATTTCTTTCGAAATATCAATATTCTTCCTCCGTTCAACTTAATGCACCTGTTAGCATTAAACAAGCTGCCTGTATATAACTTATTACTAGGATTCATCAAAGTGTATAATTTAAAACTGTAGTATTAGGAAAATATGATTCCTCTGTTACTTAACCCCAAGTTAATATTCCCTTACCATCCGTGGTCTACCTTTTCTTGTGAGTTAGTCACCTTGAAAGACCCCTGGGTGTGAAATGTCTACCCTTATCCTTCCTAATATTCAAAAAATAAATTTAATACTAGAGTTACTGGCTAAATGGACAATAGTCCCTCAGCCAAAAAAAAAACCTCATAAGTTCCGAGTTACCCTGTATATTATTCTGAAATTTGGTACACGTAATAACCATCACCTAGAAACTCCATCAAAAGCATCTCCAAAAAGATAACGCAGGTCCGGCTTATCAAAAAATTTCAAAACTCGTTTTTACCAAAAACAACACCCTGTATATAGATTTTTTTTAAATTGCTTTTTACAATTGAAAAGTGTAAAAAATTGAATCTACTATTACATATTTATTTTTCAGCAGACAATTTTACTACCAAAAATTTACCGTCAAAGTAATACTTTTTTGCACGTTTTGAGGGTTAACAATGGTATCGGGGAGGTTTTTTTTAATTTTTTAGCTTGAAATGAAATCTATTTAATGCATCTAGAGAAGCATCCAAGAAATTCAATTGAGTTTGTATGTTTACGAGTACAGACCACTAAAAAATGTGATTACAGGGCTGTACTTAGGAATACTTATTCAATATGTTTCGAATATTTCGAACACCCTGTATAAGGATATGTATCCGAAAACTATGCACTTCTACATTAAGAATAACAAGAGTAAAATACGAGAAATAAATGTATACTGCAATAGGTTAGACTCGCTTCGTTTGGACAATGTTGTTAGAATTCCTTGTTTTCTTTTCAGGTCAATTAATAAAAATCTCCCCGTTTTTTGAAGTACCTTCGAAGAGAGATTGTATCATTGTCAACAAACAAATGGCCAGCATTTTAAGCACTTATTGTGATGAAGTATTCGCAACTTGAATAAATGTTTAATTCAAAAGTTTCTGTGACACGCAGTTTTGATTAAAATCATGATTTTAATATTTTTGTTAAATTTCTATCATAAAATCCGAGTCAAGTTATACATTGGGATTATTTTTGGAAAGAGAAAAAAATGAGCTTTTTTGTGTTGGGTCACACGACCTAGGTTGTCATCTAAAAACATTCAAGATGGCGGCCGTACGCTGAACGCTAACGTCAAAAACATTTGACATTTGCTCTAAAATATGCAGAATAGAGTCTCATTCATCGTCCTTGAATTTCATAATTTCCCCTCCATCCGTTGGTGCGAGACTTTTCAGCAACGCTGTATAATGGACGGGGTCGTTACTTTGGTATTAATAATATGGTAATATTTTTCTTATTTATTTAAACCGTTTTTACCGTGGGATAAAAATATACGCTCACTATGGCTAATTACTATTGATTTATTGAAGAAACACTTACACACCATAATAAACTTGATTTATATACACTACTTAATGTCTACTAATTTATTCACACTCGGTATAATAATTGTCCTAAATCATCTTCAACACTATTTATATTCACTATCTGTTCACTTACTGTATACTGAAACTGTTTACCGGTTAACTGTATACTGAATAACTCCCCGACTCACTTAAGAACCCGCGTATATATAGTCCTTCGTAACTCTAGAACCTTCTTGAATATACCACCTCTGCGTATACTTTATAATTCGAGAACATTCGTGAATAAACCATTGTATGGTACGCTTCGAGAACAGTCTGAATATTACCTGCGAAAGAACCTTTCTAGAAAGGTCGCATTCATAGTTTGCGACAGGACTGGCTTTTGAATCAGTGAGTTCGTAACATTGCCCCATCCATAGTGAGTTACTCCTGGAACTCCTGTGTTGCCGGGACTGGACGTTTAAATAGGCAACTGGATCCATTCCTGCACTTTCCGATCGTATGGAAATAACATGGTACTGTCTTCATCGGATACTGATAACGTGGGGAATAGCTGCGGATTTAAATGTGGACATCGGTATCTTCGAAAATCACTTCCACCAATCCACCGCCAATCCAACTGGTTACTCTCTATCTTAGGCATCGCTAGTTTTTTCACGTTGGATTCCAGCACGTGGTCTCGAAGACTTCGTAGCGCTTCCCACACATTCCGGTAGGTGGATCGATCTTCAAATTCGTCCTTTGTTACGAGATGTTGAAATCGTATTCTTGGAGTCGTTCAATCCATCTAGCGATCTGGCCCTCGGGGTTCTTGAACTGCATCAATCACTTGAGTGCTGCATGATCAGTCCGAATTAAACATTTTGTTCCATAGAGATACTGATAAAAGTGTTCCACAGACTTCACTACCGCCAAAAGTTCTCTTTTCGTGACGCAGTAGTTCCGTTCTGGTTTGGAGAGGACTTCACTGAAATATCCCAGCACTCTTTCTTGGCCTCCTTGGATCTGTGAGAGTACTCCTCCAATTCCTATGTTGCTTGCATCAGTGTCAAGAACGAAGTCTCCTTCTGGTAACGGATATCCTAGTTTCGGTGCCGTGGTTAAATGTCTCTTGAGGGTTTCAAAAGCACTTTGACAGTCTTCATTGGCAATATCTCCGAATTTCCTCATGAACCTTCGATAGTATGTGCAAAGTCCAAGAAAAATCCTGACTTGATGTTTGTCGGTTGGTTGCGGCCATTGCTTAATGGAAGCAATTTTCTCTTGATCTACTGCCACTCCTTCGTTAGTCACAATATGACCCAGATAGTTGACTCGGTTTTGGAATAACTGACATTTCTTCGGGTTTAACATAAGCTGAGCAGCTTGAAGTCGTTTGATACGTCTTGCAAATTCTTCAGGTTTTCCTCGAATGTCTTCCCTAGTACTACGATGTCGTCTAAATAGACCAGGCAAGTTTTCCAAGATAACCCTGTCAATACATTTTTCATTAATCTTTCAAATGTCGATGGCGCATCACAAAACCCGAAGGGCATGACGTTGAACTGCCATAATCCGGATCCGGTGGTGAAAGCAGTCTTCTCCTTGTCTTCTGGGTCCATTTCTACTTGCCTATAATTATCGCATTTTAGTAGCTTTAGTAGCTTTCCGTGTTTCCTTTGAATCCAAAGGGTTTCCCGAACTTGCAAGAGGCTTAGCGACAACTTGTTCGGTTAGCCGGCCGATTTGAATAGTTGTTAATCGATACACATTTCAATACACAAAATCACA
>CAJUYH010006899.1:0-18896 GCA_910591685.1 Galerucella tenella
TTTTCAGGTACTTCTGTTGTTTTATCTTCTTCTTCGTCGTCTGTAGTGACTATATCACGAAGAGTGTTGCAAAAGGCATTAACATCTATGACGTCTTGCTTCAAATTGCGATATCTACATAACCGTTTCTCAGATACATCAATAACTTTGGATAAGTAATCGTTTTTTTCAAGCTGATCTGAATACTGCTTTTTGAAGGAATATGCTAAAGGTATATCACTTTTCTCCACGTTATAATCCAGTGTTTCCATAAACTTTTCAACGTCTTTCTCTTCTTGTATTTGTTCCAAGCAATTTCCGTTGACATTCACCCCATGATCGCCAGACCAATCCTTTGCCAAAACGTGTTCAATTTTAACATGATTCATCTGATCTTGCCGGGGAGATAACGAAGATTTCGAAGATGTTTCATCGAGATCCTTGCCAGCTAAGAAATCTTCTATTGGCTTTGAATGATCCGAAGAATGGCAGAACGGAGAAAGTCTAGTTCGTTCAGTCTTTTCAAACAATGATTCATTATGAATTTGATTGAAATATTTTTCGACTGAATCAACAGGAGTGACATTTTTGTCTATATCGAAACTACTAGTCAGCAACGATTCATCGCTTACCAATTCTTTAGATCCTAGCGTAACTTCTTCTTTTTCATCGGTGTATTTTGGAAAATTTTCAAATTTACTCGATATATCAGTGTTAACAATATCTTCCAATTCAGATATGGCTACTTTCAAAGTTTTATCCAGTTCCTCTTCATCTGATAATTTTTGTCGCGGAAATATGGTTTCAACGCTTTTAGAAAATTGAGTGAAAGTATCATTCACGCTTTTATACAACACTTGCGGCTTTTTGAAATAATTTTTCTCCATCTCGGACAGCTTTTTTTGCATAGACTGTAAAGTGTTCAAGTATTTTTTCTGGTGACAAACTTTATGTCTATTATTTTTAATTTTGTGGCTATTGGATGGAGAAGGTGGTTTAGTTGTTTGAGTTTGAACTTGCTTCAGTTCAATCAACTTTTTAATTTGTGCTAGCTGCTCGTTCGCCACTTCTAACTCTTTATTAGTTATATCGAGTATAGTAGAAGCAGTTTGATGTATTGCTACTTTAGGATCTTTTCTCAAAGAATGTTCCATCTGTGACAGTTTTTTGACTAGTGCATGCGATGATGTCGCTACGCATTTTTCTTTAGTTTTAGTTTTTACCTGTTTAGAAACGGATTTTTCCGGTTTTGCTTTATTTTGCTTGGGCTTGATCACAGCACTTTCAGATCCAAACCTTGGCATTTCTAACTGTATGGTTTTAATTTCAACTTGAGGTCGAGCTTCTGTGATTGATTTACTATTAAGGAGTTTTCTGCTTTGATTAGATTTCTTAGTAAACAAAGGACCATATAAGCGCCGAAATTCTTGGAAATTATCGAGGCCATTGTTATTAGGTATTTTAATTTGTGTTTTTATTGGATGGATTTTAAAAGTATCGCCAAAACTGAATTGTTCTTTGTTCATTTTACAATATTTTTTTTTATTTTTCAATTATGACGTTTTTTAAATTTCATCGTGGATATTTCGACACATTAATTTTGACAACTTTGATTGTTTTAGGGTTGGTTTCATAATATGTTAGTAAAGTCGCTAGTAAAGCTTTTTGGTAGTGTCCTGTCCAACTGTACGATAGTTTCACAAATATTTCCAAAGTTGACTTTGCTGTTTATTATTTTATTTTTATTATTTCTTTTTTTCACCAGATACGTTAAATGTCAGAGTGACATTAACTAATTTGGTCGTGTGAACCAGTGGTGATGAGGAAAAAGGGCTCAGTTGTTATAATTGATGACTGAAATAGTGAAAGAAGAAAAAATTATTATTGAATGCATAGAAAATCTTATGGTTAACAATAATTTCACATTGTTAAAGATTGTGCTACTGCAAAAGAGCAATTACAAGCTCTAAAAGATATATTTGTTAGAACAAGTTCTTTTACTAAATTATCTTTGTGGAGAAAATTGTTCAGTTAACGTTCTGGAATCAATGAAAGTTTGGAGGACCATTTCTTGAAATTTGATCCAATAATAGGTGACCTTAAAGACCTTGGATCAACTATCGATGAGAGTGATCGTGTGTGCCACTTACTGTTATCATTGCCATCCAAATTTGATACAGAGGTGACTGCCTTAGAAACAGTTAGTGATGTAAAAATGGATATCGTGAAGGTCAGGCTGCTAGAGGAAGAGCTAAAGCTAGAATCTAAACTAGACAATGCACATGGAGACAATAATGAAGTGAGTTTTAAAGCTTCCACAAAAGCATGTTTTGCATGTGGTAGTAAATTCCATTTCCAAGCCAATTGTCCTAAAAGAAATTATGTAAATAGTGGATCTCCGAATAATTCAGGAGCAATCTCCGGAAGTCAAAACAGAGGCTATTCTAGAGGAAATTATTTTAGACGTCGGGGACGTGGTTTTAGACGTAATCAAGGACAAAACAGACAACAAGCAAATACAGCTGATGGTGATCAACAAGTTGTTCTTTATGCTGCTAATTTGTGTGACTCGCACAGTAATCACTTCGTGAAAGAAAATCTGGAATCACATAGCAAATGGTGAAATTTTAAAGTCAAACAAGTTGGGAAAATTAAATGCAAAGTGCCAGGGTCAGAATATTGCCATTGAAGCTCTCATTGTTCCAAATTTGAAGCATAACCTCATTTCTGCTCCAAAAATAACTGAAAAAGAACACAAGATAATAGTAACAAAAGAAAACACACAAATTTGTGGACCCAATTTCTCTCTTAAATGCCATAATAAAGGTAGACTGTATATATTGTATATATAGACAATGTGATGAATCAAAATTGTCATGTTAGTGTGGACGCTGAAACATGGCATCAAAAATTAGGACATGCTGGAAAAGAGGCTTTGAGGCAACTTGAATTAGGCGTTCCCAAAAAGATTTGTCCTACTTGTATGGAAGGAAAAGCTACAAGGCCAACATTCCAACCAAATGAAAAACGTGCAACATAAATATAGGAGAACTTGTGCACAGTGACCTATGCGGACCAATAACTCCTTGTACAATAACTGGAGAAAAATATTATTCGGTAATCTTGGATGATTTTTCACATTTCCTTATTGTAAAAATTTTGAAAAACAAAAATGAAGCCAAACAGAATCTAATTGATTATATTTATGAAACTGAGAGACAATTTGGTGTTCAAATTAAAAGATTTCGTTTGGACAATGGTGGTGAATTCACATCACGTAGCTTTAAAGATTTTGCCAAAAGTAAGGGCATTCATTTAGAATATACTATGTCCTATAGTCCGCAGATGAATGGTAAAGCAGAACGCATGAACAGAACCCTCTTGAATATGGTCAGGACTAAGATTATCGACGCAGGTATATCCAAAATACTGTGGGGAGAAGCATTGATGTTATCAGTATACGAGTTAAATAGAACACCTACTTCAGTCCTCGGTAAAGGAGGAGAAACCCCATCACTAAAATGGCATGGCCGTAATGATATTAGTAAACTAAAAGTTGAATCAAAAATTCAACCATATGAATCAAACGATGAAGAAACAGATGAAGAGGAATTCCATGATGCAGAAGATCCAAGAGAAGAAAACAGAGAGAAAAGCTACATAGAGAGCGAACAATATATTGAAAATGACAACGACGAAGTAATGGAAAATGTAACACAAACTCGAAGTGGAAGAGAAATTAAAAGATCAAAACATCTAGATTAATATGAAATTTATAAAGCTTATTGCTTATTGTCACTGAATCATATAAAGAGCCGAAGACCTATAATGAAGCCAAAAAGTGTCTAGAATGGAATGAAGCAATCCAAAAAGAATTAAATTCACATCAAAAGATGAATACTTGGACTCCAGCTCAAATACCAAATAATCAGATGGCAATAGACACCCGTTGGGTTTTTAAATTAAAAGAAGATGGCACTAAAAAGGTCCGATTAGTGGCTAGAGGCTTCCAAGAACCATATGAAATAGGCGGTGAGTTTAGTTATGCACCAGTCAGCAGGCTTTCAACAATACGAATTTTTACGTCCGTAGCAGTACAAAAGGGATGAAAATTAAAACAAGTAGATGTGTCTACTGCATTTTTAAATGGTCAGCTGGACAAAGAAATATATATTAAAAGGCCTGAAGGACTAAAAAGTGACTCGAACTATTTTAGACTCAATAGAGCATTGTATGGATTGAGAAGTGCTCCAAAGTGCTGGAATATTAAATTCAATGAAGTCATGTTAAAGTTGAAATTTGAAAGATCAAAACACGATTTTTGTCTCTAGGAAAAAGAAAATATATTTTTAGTACTTTTTGTAGATAATGCTCTCATAACTGGAACAGAAAAGGAGATAAATAAGTTGATTGGAAACTTGCATGAAGAATTTAATATGAAAATCAGTACTGAAGTCTCAATATTCTTAGGAATGGAAATTAAACATACTGAAGACGGCTTGTAAATTGTACAAACCAGAATGATTGATCGATTGTGCAAAGAATTTGGTTTAGAAGAATGTCGATCAGTGACTACGCCAATGGAGGTTAATTTCAACCTGAATGAAGATAAAATCAGAACAGAAATTCCCTATCGCAGATTGGTATGCAGTATGATGTATATTTCATTGGTATCTAGACCAGATATAGCATTTAGTGTATCATGCCTTAGTATATACTTGGATAAGGTAACCAATCAAGCAAAACGAGTACTCCGATACCTGAAATCAACTAATCTCCTTGAATTGAATTACACCAAAGAAAATGGGGAACTAGTAGGACTGTCAGATGCCGATTGGGGAGGAGATAGACAGACCAGAAAGAGTATCAGCGGATTTATCTGTTTTCATTCCGGAAATCCCATTGCTTGGCACTCCAAAAAGCAAAATTGTGTTGCTTTATCAACTATGGAAGCTGAATTGCAACAAACCATCTTCGACAAAACCAAGCTTATTTCCAATATGTATGATAATTTACCTACGCCCCCTGCCGATTGGTGCAGGTAGCCCTGTGGAATATCCTTCCATATTCTTATGTTAGTGTAGACCCATGTTTTTTTACAGTACACCATGTTCCGTCCATCATATTCTCATAACCTGCTCCTAGTAATTCATTGTTTACATTATGAAAGTTCGTAATAAGTACTATAGAATTTCAGTTTCACATTTTGGTGAGAAATGTAAAGCCTATGGATTAAGAATAGTTTATGCTGCCAGTGAAAAAATATAGAATTTAAAAATAAGGATTTCTCTTAAAACTTAATGAAATCATTATATGTTAATTTTTTAATTTTGTTTTACAGAAATAAAAGTGGGCCCAGATCACCATCATAATAACGTCATTGTCGGAGGTAAGTTACGTAGCGATTGATGATTTTTTGAACGAAAATTAGTTCTGTTTCAGACCACTGGGTTTGAAGGGTATAGTTTCTTTACTAACAGAGTAAATAACGTACATGGTACTAAATTTTGGTACAGGTTAACACCCCCATTGCAGTTGTTGCATCCTAGAGGGTGTTTCCAAAAACGTCTCCACATTTAGGTTTATATTTTATATATTTTCAAATTTTCAAAATATTATTGATCATCTAGTTGCGAAATTTTTTCGGTGTGTCAGATAGGGACCAAAAATTGTTTAAAAACTAATTCATCTTGACAACGGTAGCTATATAGCTCAAAAAAGGAAGAAGAAGAAGAAGAAGAAGACAACGGTAACTGGAACGCTAACGAAACGTCGTAATAAATAAAAATATGAAAGCATAATATTGTGGTTGGATTTCCAAAAAAAAAATAGAGAAAAAAGAATAAGTAATGCCACAAGGAATATACTGGAGATATTTAGCTCTTTTACACCAGAATTCCAACCACAGTATTGCTACAGACGAATTAAACTACATACATTATACAAAAAATCATCCAAATCAAAATACTGGTTCAAAGGATAATTACTTTTGAAAATATGTCTTTTTGGTAACCTGCTGTTTTTTACTGTCAGTGTTTAATAGACCGGTAGCCCATGACACATGCAAGCTTGCAAATAGACAGAACGCACGAGAAGGTTATTAATTTGGTAAATCTATACCAGGATCGTCCTATTTTGTGAACAATGTGAGACTAAACTAAAGTAATTCCAACACATTTGTAGACGTTTTTACAGTCTTTGGCTTTGCCAAAGGCAAATGGCGGCATAGTGTGGACGCCCCTTTACGAGGCGACATAGATAAACAAGACAGATTTTGATTTCTGCGCAAGACAGTTGGCAAACTTCAAGTAGGTTCTTCTTATGTGAAACCGAGCCTATGAGTGTTTTTAGTAATGTAGTTACTTGTTATATGGTTTTAAATGAAACTAACTGTTTTTAAATGACTCCACAATATATTTGTAAAAATCTGTAAATTGCAAGTAAATTGACAATTGTTTCGATATAAATATCATCATCAGAATGACAGAAGTTACTTTTGACATGATGTATACTTGATATATATTTGGCTAGTATACATCATGTCAAAAGTAACTTCTGTCATTCTGATGATGATATTTATATCGAAACAATTGTCAATTTACTTGCAATTTACAGATTTTTACAAATATATTGTGGAGTCATTTAAAAACAGTTAGTTTCATTTAAAACCATATGATGAGTAGATTCCACGAAGTGAGGGTTTATACAGTTAACTTAGTTACTTGTTGTTTTTACACTACCATTATACATGGTATAGTCAAATGCAGTCTTATCATGTGGGTCATACGATTCAACAGAGACATACTCACGTTTTCTTTTATTGCGTTTAATCATAACTTCCAAAAAAAATCCGTGAGATGAATAAGACAGACTTATGCAATTTTGACGGGAGAAAAAAGGATATTATGTATATGATACATATGGTGAGTGACCTTTGAACCGACACGATAAGAGCGCTTTTGACATATCATACACTTTCAGTTTCAATAAAATTAGGATAAAAATCAATGGCATCCATTAGTTTACTGTTCTAAAAATTAATAAACTTTAATCTTTCAGCCGTGGCTGCCACTTATTTGCACCAAACAAAAACATACGCTATTGAATATTTAGAGATTATTTGATAATGTTTACTTATATATAAAACGACATCCATAATTTAATTGTTCTTTTACATCAAATTTGCAAATGTGTGCCATTAGTGATTTTAACATTCACTAAGAAAATTTTTCGACAGTTCCAAGAACCAATCAAATTACCTCATTTTTTATCATATTAACAATTTTACCCAATCATGTCAACATTACACTGATAACAGACCATGGACTGTTTTCACGTTGCTATGGACACATATTGATTTGTTTCGATTTTGCTAAAAATTTTATGACAACTTTCTACGGCGTCGGTCTGTTTCCAAGCAACAAGCTTTCGAAATCTGTCATAAAATTTTTTCGAACAATTATCAATATCCTTGGTTTATTACTACTGAAAATTCTAAGACTTTCAATGTCCGCTTTAGCGTCTATTATTCATTTTGGGTCTTGGGAAATAGAAATATTCTCCTTGTGTTTGACATGAAACTTGATGGAGAAAACGGCATCCATTGGAAGTAATGAAGCCTACATGAGTCATTGGCTACTGATGTAATTTATCTTTTCAGTTGAAATTTATCAATTTATATGTTAATAACTCCGGTTACTCGATGTAATATATTTTCAAAGTAATCAAGCTTTTTTATTGGATCTTTTGGCATAGCAGTTTGATGACATCCCTATATTTCCAAAAAATCAAACAAAAAATGCTCATTGCGATATCTATAAAATCTATACATCATAAACTAGTTCGTATAAAAGTAACCTTTGAATTTGCAATTAAATTGATTTTGCAATATTAAATTTTTTCTCAAACCATCATGATGATTTTAAATTTTGGAAAGTGGAATGCATCGAAATATTTCTAGGTCTTGTCTCAGTTACATATCTAAAAGTTCCTCACTCTAAAGAATATATTACAATAGCTATTTTAAAGTTACAGAAACAGACATAAAATGTTATAAGTATAACTTCCTTAACAACTATAAAAGTAAGGAAACTTCAGAACAATAAATCTCCTAAACAAGCCACTTTAACTGTTCAACTACGCTATATACCAAATATGGGATTCCTCAAATTACATTACCTAGACAATATTTGAATTTATACATGGTTGGAGCTATTTACATGATTAACAACAGTTTTGCAGTCATAAGGAAACGAACGGAATGAAGGAGCAAGCATAAAACTTTGAGAACAGTTTAAAAGTAGTAATATTTAATGTTGATAAATTTAAACTTAGTAATATTGTTCAGTGTCAACGTTAAGATGCGTCCACAATATGCCAATTGGTAGAGCCGTTGTAGACGCCAGCCGCAGGTAGCAACCGTTGCACAACGGTCGTGCAATCAGTCGCAGTTGGTATTCTGTAAGGTAGTCGCGTCGCAATTGCTGGTGGCTGTCAAGATGCAATTTTACGTCATAAAACTAGCGCCACTTGCAATGCCAATGATAATCGCTGAAGATAATGAGAACGGAGAGTGGTGACATACCAACCACTGTTATTAATCTGATTAATCTATACACATTGTACGACTAAACTAATTGAATCTAACACATACGCAGAAATTTTTACATCCGCTGGCTTTGCCAGTTGGCATTGCCAACAGAAAATCGCGGCACAATGGGGACGTGCCTTTACGTCTCGCCACAAAGAAGCGTGACTAAAAATAAACTGGGTAATTACCTGAACAGGGAAGACGCCCTTTGACTAGAATCTCAATGATATATCTTTTTTCTCTTAGTTAAAATTTCAAATTCATCTAAGCTATATTCCAATTTTTTTGCATCTCAGAGTAGGTCTCTGTGAATAAGTTATAACAAATTTAACGAGATGAACTGGTGAATATCTTGGATGTTGTCGATGATTTAACAACTATTCTTAATTTTCTCAAAAAGCATACTTGCAAAATGGGATCATTAAACAGACTAGATGAATAATCTGGTTTATTTTACAAATAATTACTCAATTTAACACCAATTTTATTGCGAAGATATCAGAGAACTTAAAAAGAGATTAACTAGCTAGATGTTATACTGGCAAGAGGTTACGGGAGATTTCACAGTAACTACTATAAACATAACCATACAGTACTATTCAAAAGTCGCCTCCCTCCCTCGTATCTTTTGAACGGCTACACTTACATTAATAAAATTTGGAGGGTGAAAATAAAGTATTGTAAACTTCTGTACGAATGGTAACAGGTGACGTTATAGTAATAGATGACGTCACAGTGCCACTCTGGCCAATAATTTTGAATAGGATCTTATGGCAAGTGATATCTCGTTTGGAAGGCATTGACATTGGCTACATAGCCATATTAATTTTGTTTGTGCTTAAACTAATTTTGACGGATAAATCAATAAATACCAAAATTATTATTTCACATTTAAATATTGAAGATTTTTCAGTCCGCCTCTGGTTAGTTGTCAAAAAAATTGACGTTTCTAATTCAATAGATAGTATTTGTTGCTTTGCGAAGTTTTTCTAAATAGCTTAAATATTTAATTTTATTATTGTTTAACGAGACGTTTACATAGGAAAAATGGTACGTACTCAAGCCGACAAAGTAGCAGCTATTGGTGAATCTATAGAAAGAATCTCCATGAAGCGGAACGTTTATTTAATGAGAAATACCCAGATCCGCCTATCTCGAGAACTTATTTGAGGGAGCTTCTCCACAAGTTTGAAGCGACAGGAAGTGTTCAAGATGCCAAACGATCTGGTCGACCAGCATTTAGTGATGATACAAAAATTGATATAGTTACTGAAATGGTAGTAAACCCTACTTCCTCTTCAACTAAAGTTTCGTCTATCTGTGAAGTAAGTAAAAGTACAGTACAGAGAGTGTTGGCTAAAAATAAATTTCATCCATACAAGTTAAAAATGGTGCACCACCTTTCGGATGACGACCCCGACTGAAGACTCGAATTCTGTGGATGTATGACAAATAAAATTAGTCAAAACCCACATTACCCAAAAACAATTTGTTTTAGTGACGAAAGTTATACTTTTTGCCTCAATGGAAATGTGAATACACAAAATGTAAGGTATTGGAGTGACACAAATCCTCACACCTTTCGTGAACAACATACCCAATTTCCAGAAAAAGTCAATGTTTGGGCAGGTATTTTGGGAAACCACATAGTTGGTCCTGTCTTCCTAAATTCAAATTTATGCAGTGAAGTGTATCTGGAGATGTTACAAAATGCAATTGAGCTGTTAATTGTTGAAATTCTGGAAGATAATCCAGATGAATTCGGCTATCTGGAAATAACATTTCAACAAGATGGTGCTCCTGCACATTATTATGGTGCAGTAAGACGTTACCTGGATGAAGAATATCGAGGTAGATGGATCGGCTGGCGAGGTCCTATAGAATGGCCACCTCGGTCACCAGATCTGACACCATTAGATTTTTTCTATGGGGGTAGTTGAAATCCAAGGTTTATACTACGGCACCAGATAGCATTGGCGTTTTGAAAGAAAGAATTATTGAAGAATGCAATGCAATTTCAGCTGACACATTCGAACGAGTACGACAAGAGTTTACTAATAGGATGTATTACTGTAAGGAAGTAGACGGAGCACATTTCGAACACTTGCTATAAGAATCCATTGTTGATATTTGATAAATTAAATTTAAAAAAATAATTTCAATAATTTTGGTATTTATTTAATTTATCCGTTAAAATTAGTTCAAGCCCAAACAAAATTAATATGGCTATGTAGCCAATGTCAACGCCTTTCAAACGTGATATCACTTGCCATATAAGGTCCTATTTAAAATTATTGGCCAGAGTGGCACTGTGACGTCATCTATTACTATTACGTCACCTGTTACCATTCGTAGAAAAGTTTATTTATTATCTCTTCATTTTTACCCACCAAATTTTATTAATGTAAGTGTAGCCGTTCAAAAGATACGAGGGGGGAGGGGACTTTTGAATAGAACTGTATATTAATAAATGTTTTTCCAGTACTAGCTGTGAAGTTGACAATTATTGCTTCTTCTAGCCCACTGAGAAGTTGAATTTCTCTATTAGTGGTTACTAATTTTTTCTATTACTAACCTAGGTCAATAATGAACAAATGCAAATATTTTGAGAATTCGGAGATAGTAGTTCAAAAGAACTTGTGCAACATAATTTTGTATACCCAGTAGATTATCTTTAACATAATTGCTGGTTTAAATTACCTATCAAGATAAAATTATTTGAATGAAAATGCCAGTTTAAAACCATGGTGGTGAAGACATTAATAAACCTCGCACCTTATTCTTGGTGCTCGGTCAATAATAATAGTCTTCACCACCTTGGTGTATAATATACTTTTTTCTACTACCGTGCGCTTTAACCCACTTTCCCGCACGCATTTTAGCTTTGAAAGTGTCACTTTCCCGCACTAGTGCGGGAAAGTAAAATTATGCAAATTTTGACCTTATTTCATAGTTTTTTACTTCGGAAGTTATAACTATTCTTACACCAGGTGGATAAATAGTCCATCAAATAAAATCTACATGTTTTCTAGCTTTTTGTTGCATTTTTAATTTTCTGAAAATATAAAATAATGAAAATATTTTGATGTAACCTTATACATTCTTCAAAGTAATGTCATAAAACACTTATCAAACCACCCGGGCTTGATATAAGAAAAATATATCAAATGAAATTCTTTCATCTACAAATGACTTAAAATTGTTGCCGTCACCTTCATCGTCATCTTTATGTGACCTGCAAACGATGCCATCCTCATCAACGTCATTCACTCACCAGTTAACACCAAATAACTCCACTGGACCGGCAATTTTAAGTAATTCACAGAATGCAACAAATTGTGTTTCTAATAATAATATTTATAATAATAATTGATAATAATAATAATAGTTTTTGGTTAGAGTTTTGTATATGCATGTTAAAATAAAATAAATTTTGAAAAATGGGTTGATATACTTTTTTGTATATACGGTCGTAGAAAAAATAATGTTCCTAACTCATGCGTAAAGTGTCTTTCCCGCCCTTGACCGCTTGCCCGAACTCCGCTTCGCGTCGTTCGGGTCAACTGCAGTCGCGTGCGGGAAAGTATCACTTTCCGCACTTGTTAGGAAAATAACTATTTTCTACTAACGTGCGGAAAGTGAATCTTTTCCGCACTAAAAAGCGTGCGGAAAGAGTCACTTTTCCGCACTAGTGCGGAAAGTAAATTTATTGACATTTGAGGAATATACTGACATTTGAATATTCAAAATATGTATTTTGTATATCCAAGTTCACCAAATGACTGAAAAATTAATAAATTTATTATAATGCTGCTATAATTTTTAATAAAAAAAAAAACTTATTTTTCAATAATTTTTTGATGGCCCTGGTATAAGCCTCATCAAATGAATGTCAAATAATAATAATTAATTTGTTGATATGTATATAATGAGAAATGTTGATTTATGATTACTTTTGGGTTCTTTCCGCATGCTAGTAGAAAAAATAGTGTACCTAACACGTGCGTAAAGTGACTTTTCCGCACGCGATTGCTGGCCGAACTCCGCTACTGCAATAGCGTGCGGAAAAGTATCACTTTCCGCACTAGTTAGGTAAACTACTATTTTATTTTGTAGTGAAATTTGTTTTATGATACAAACATTAACCTAATATCGCTTCTTTTTAGGTTTTGCTGAACCAGCGAGAGGCCACCGATCAAGTGTATCCACCATTCTTATAAACCCCTGTTTGCTGGTGGTGTCTACAACCATCGTTGAATTGATATGGAGGTGACAAAATTAAGACACCACATAACTTCTGAATCGACATAATGCAAGAGTGTTACTTACTTTCTTAAAAACTTATACCTATAAAAAGTTGTATATGTATAAAATTTAATACGAGTTTAAGGTTTTTAATCAAGCGTGGTAGGTGCTAGGTTTCCTACTGTCAATTAAGAATGTACTTATATCGTGTTTTATAAAAAAATATGTTCGGACATATATTGTGAATAATGCAATAGAACTTAAGTTTTGTCACGAAAGTATTATTTTTTTATCTCATTATCGATGAAATAATTTAAATTAGAAATTAGCAAATTAATGTACTTATTTCTGGTATAAGACACCTTGTTATTTGTTGTTAAGTTTTCGATTGCATGGTTAAAAACAGATTTGACTTTCTGTGGCACTATTCATTTGACACTTACCGCGTTCGGTATTTACTACGCGCGTGGCTGCGTTCGAGAAGCTGGTTGTTGGCATAAAAATTGTTTTGAGGGGGGTCAGAACACACTTCGGTGCTCAGCATAACGCGTTTTCGGAAACTTACTCGGATTGACACGATCCCTAACCTGCACCTTCGTTTACCTAACCCGAGTTGCCTACCCGTGTTCGGAAACTTCCGAGTTGTTGACTAGATGACTGACCCAGGTTCTTTTTTCGTAACCCACCTCGAGAGGTAGGTCGCTAGAAACACTATAGGCAGCGCATGCGCATTACTGAAGGGTAATATAACATAACCTTATTCTTTTGGTGGTTTGGTGACGAAATATATTGCTTTTATTAAACATGAACAAAAGGGGCCTTGCTACATTAACGGCATTGGCATTTGATTATTTTTTCGAAGATGATGACGAAGTTGAAGAAGAGATGATGTTTTGTTATGACGTTAGCTGTCAGATCAAAAACGAAACCTATTAGTGCGTAAACTACAGTTCCCGGGTAGGTGATCGGAGTGATTCATCACGTGGCCTCTCTGGATTGAGTTAGTGAGCCGGAGTAAGTTTCCGAAAACGCCTAGAGATAACACTGATTTGACATTTTGGTATTTACCATTTGTGGCAAAAAATTGGACGGTTTCAACTTTTCGTGATCAATAAAACTCGCTATAATTCACCTAATGTAATTTGTTTCAGTATGCTAATAATTTATAATTGACATCTAAAATGTTTAACTGGGCAGAATCGAGACAAAAATACAAAAAATAAACTCAAATGCATAAGCTGTCATATGTCAGCTAAATTTCAACTTAGTCGGGACTATAATATAGTGTTTGGTGCGCGTACCAGTATGTCACAACCATCCTTTCCGAACACTACAGCGGATTTTTGGGTAATCACAGGTTTGTCAGAGCAGATTGCAATTAAAGAGCGGATTGTCATATTCATACAAATAGCAAAATTCACTTACACTTAAGGTATAGGCACGTTTTTTTTTTTCATTTATCCACCATTGGTTGAATGACGTCAGTCTCCGCTGCAACAACATGCTGGAGTCATTAGTGGTACATAAAAAAAACGCAGTTGTTGTTTAAATCATCTGACCACTGACAATATATTTCTAAAGGGCCCCATTCACTATCAGTTTTGCCAGCAGTCCAATCGTATCAGTTAAAACGGATCAGTTCTGGATCATACACTGTACGTTTTCGAATCAGTTGAAACGGATCAGTTCAAACTCCACAACCTGCATACCTACATGTTTTGAGGCGAACCGTTCAAACAGGTTGGTGTTGTGTTGACATGGATGACGAGGTAGAATTATTGTGCTATGCGGCATTAGCTATTGCCCTCCAAAAAAGAAGAAAGAAAGATAATGTATGGACGAAGCAGTGGTTAATGAAAAGATCGCAGTATACACACACTAATTTGTTGAATGAACTAAAGTTTCATCCCAAAGACTGGCATAACTATTTAAGAATGGACGAGGATACTTACTGCAAAAATAACAACTTCCGACCAAAAAGACACCATGTGCAACGGTGCAACCAAAAACTGAACGGCACATCGCAGTGCGAACATACACACTCAGTTGTTACCTCCGTTCAGTCGGTCGTTAAGGTAGATCGACAGCATTTCCTTCAGTCCTTCAGTCGAACTGATCAGTTCAAAACGGAACGTTAAATCAAAGAATACACCAGCTCAACAAGAAGCGAAGCTTCTGATCCTTTTTTTATACGCGCATGTCTGAAAGGAGCCATTTTTATAATAAGATACTTGTCAAACTTCATTTTGACAACCAATTATATCGCCAGTATTTGAAAATTTAATCATTTTCTCTGTGTTTTTAATAAGTTATCTGTCAACATCGGTCTCTCAAGGTCATACATTTTTGTTACCAAAACATCAAAGGGATTGCGTCGGGCTTCGCTTCTTGTTAAGCTGGTGTATTCTTTGGATAAATATACCACACACCATAGGTTTATCGTAACTTTTTGAACTCATCAGTCGAAACTGACGGCAAAACTGATAGTGAATGGGGCCCTTAAGTTGATTGTTGTTATTTGCAAAAATTCACGAAATGAATGAAGATACTTTGAAAAGTGTTGTAGTTATTTTAGCCTCTAGATCTCGGAGTAGCAGTTCATCTGATAGTTCCACTTGAAATTTTTCCAATTTCTGACGCTGTTAACAGCGACGTCAATACCTTGTTACCACATTTTAAATGTATTTCTATTAATTCGTCCATTTCTTTGACCGCTTCAAAAAATCGTTAGTTTTTTGAGGTTAAGCTGTTATTTCATGAACCACCAAACTCATCCACCACCTCGATACAACGGTGGAGTGGTTTGCAATTTTGATTGATGCAACAGTTATAAATGAACGCGTCATTTCTTCAATCTACAATCCACCAATGGATATAAAAACGCAGTTGGTCGATTGGTGGATCTACCGGTGAATAAAAAAACGTGCCTCATATTTTAAACTTACTGTTTCTCCTCCATGGTTAAACCACAGAATACACCAGCCAAACAAGAAACGAAAGCCGGCGTAAATCCTTTGATGTTTTGGGGGCAAAATTTCGTGACCTTCAAACTGACGTTGACAGATAACGGATCAAGTTACACTGAGAAAATTGTTCAAAAAATGTAAATTAAATGCTAACAACACGCAAAAAAGTGAAACCAAAGCATCTCAAATAATAATTGTTTATTTTTATGACTTGTTTCGACAAAGTTTTAATTGTCAAACTCAATTTATGAATTGTTAAAGTTAATTCAACAGCTTAACAAATATTGTGAAAAATATATAAATATAAGTTTTAGGTTCTGTTTTTGGAGTAGGTACCATCCATTATTAAAAATAATGAGCTATTGTTCAACCAAATGATTCTTATTTTCTATATTGTTATCGAAATTATATGTGTAAGTATGTATTTATGTAGCATTATATGTAGGATAGGGTGAGTCTAAATAATATCAGTTTACAATAGAAAGAATTACACTAAATGATAAAAAATTACACTAAGTATGGTGCTTGAACATAAAATTGTTATTATTTATATATTCAAAAGTTACACTTCACCAAATTCTGAATTAAATTTTACACCCAGAGAAAATGTACTGATGTCTGTGACAACGAAGTTATAAAAAAGAAGCGACAGTAAACTTTTCTCCATAGATATCGAAGTTTTGTTGTGTTTTTCAATAGAGGAGTTCAGTCTAAGGTCAGTGTGGCCAACAAAAAGTGGTTTTTCTGACAAGAATGACAGTTAATGTCTACCCCTTGAAACATAAGATTTTTGCATGTTTTTTATCATTGCGAACATCTATATTGGTTCATTAAAATAATGAATACACCCCCGAAGCGTAAATCTTGGAATTTGAAATGACTTTTTAGCTGAATACACAGCAAATCGGTGGCCAAAAATTCCAGGAACTCTTGCCATGTCACCATTTAATATCTGTTATTCTGTCACTGGTTATGTGAAATGTCAGTTATATTTATTTTTGTTGATATTCGTTTAATTGTGTATGTCCATTTTCGATTAGATTTTAGTAGCATTTCTAGTTAGTTGTATCTCTATTCTTCTAATTACTTTTTCCACTGACATTTGACATAACTAGTGACAGATAACAGAAATGAAATGGTGACATGCCAAGAGTTCCTGGAATTTTTGGCCACCGATGTGCTGTGTATTCAGCTAAAAAGTCATTTTAAATTCCAAGATTTACGCTACGGGGGTGTATTCATTATTTTAATAAAGCAATATAGATGTTCGCAATGATAAAAAACATGCAAAAATCTAATGTTTTAAGAGGTAGACATTAACTGTCATTCTTGTCAGAAAACCCACTTTTTTTTGGCCACACTGACCTTAGACTGAACTCCTCTATTATTCATCCATCACTTGAATGACAGCCACGAATTGCACAAGTTTTTGGCGCCATTACTAATAAATGTAATTTGGTAAACAAATTTTATCGTTCAAAACACAAAAAAACATGTAAATAATCAGAAAGCTTACAACAAACAGAATTCTTTGGTAAACAATAAAATCACATGTCATTGACAGATAACGGGCTTAAAATGGCAACTGTCAGACATGCGCACTCAGAAAATGAATTGTGAAATAGCACAAGCTTCGCTTCTTCTTGGAATGGTGTATTCTGTGGTTAAACTGTTTGATTTGTTTGTTTCATAACCTCAATATATGTAGATATCATGAACGAACAATATAGACCGTAGATATAGACTATAGTGAGATTCCCACTAGTCCCTTAAGAATATGGGCTCTGGATTGATCTATGTAGACTAACTGTCGGACGTATATACCGAACGCACCCATAATTTATTTGATATTCACTGCGTTCGGTATCTACAACGCGGAGAGAACGGATTTTTAGTCAGCAGGTAGCAATTAACGAGCTCAAAGTGATTAAAAAAAAATATGTTTACCGAACGCACCTATTATGTTAACTGTTAATAATTTTTGAGCAAACAAGGTGGCCAAACGAAGACAAAACTCGTTCCAGGAAGGTTTTATATCCTTTACCGCACTTGAAATATTCTTGTTCAAAAAGGCACATGTTTTTTGCGCACTCTGTTAATATACTCAGGAGGATTCGATCGGAATATTCTTGTTGTTTTTGCAATCGACGGTGACAAGCTGGCAAATTGCAATTTAAAGATTTTGGTTCGCTCATACTCATTACCAACCCCTGAAATTTGTGTACTTAGACCTCAATAGAGCCGGACTTAAATTCGGTGGTTGAAGTGAATGAGGTTTTTTAAGGAGTAATCCCGTTATCCTGCAATTAAGTAAAAATTGTCACTTACTGTTGAAGATATTACTACCTTTTGCCCAGAATTTTTTGAAGATTGAGGTTTAATATTTTAAATGGGTGAAGTTTATTATTTCCATTTTTCATGTGTCTCATTCATTATAGTTACTTCAAACTATTATATCTGGTTCCAGTTCTGTTTTCATCTGGCCACCTTGTACCTATGTGTAGGAAGTTTTTGATTGACCCCTACTTCACTGAAGTAAATTTACTTTTTTTTAGTAAATTCTCAAAATTTCATCTTGTGATAGTAGCATACAATTTTGATCTTAAAATCGTACTTTTTATTTATCTGAAGCTTTTGATAATAAAATGTACATATCACCATTAATTCTACTATTAGTAAGTACAATGAGTCTGATTACATTAGATTTCCCATCTAAGTATACAAGATGAATCGAATATAAAAGTTCACGTTAATTAAGCATAAATATGTATAAGACCGCTTATCTAACATGGCGATTAACTTACGAGTAATAATGATGTATAGGCACCAGTTTTGTATAAAGCCCCTTTTTTCATTGTGCGTATTCCTCTTACTTTGTTCATTATGAAAATGTAACAAAAGTTGGTTATCAAATTTGTGAAAGGTGGACAAAAACACAAACGTTGTTTGTTATTTTGCATTGTATAGTTTATTTACGATAAAAAGACGACGACGTTGCAAAACAAAATATTGTGATGTTGCCAAGCTGTAGTTTTTTTGTTCACTTAACGAAAACTAGAAAAGTCCTATCATTAAAAACATCCAATCTTCATATTAAAATATGTAACAATTAGGCA